>APFE030601245.1:0-12300 GCA_000404065.3 Pinus taeda | reverse complement strand
AAATTTATTTAATTTCAAAACTAAAATGGCATAGAAAAATACATAGGAACTATTTTCCTCATCAAATCTGTATATGCTGGATGATTTGGCTAGGGAATAAACTCACAATTTTTGAAATTTTTTTGTAACTTTTAAGGGTGTCATAAAAAGTTACAACAAGTAGTATGTTGTAGGCATAGAGATAAGGTTGCAAAACAAAGGCATGTTGTCGATCATGAGGTATGAATGATCAGTTGCTTGTGAGTCTTAGAGATGCTTGGTGATTGGAGGTATGAATGCTCAGTTACATAGTCTTATGTTATCCCTATAAAGTTACATGGTCTTATGTTATCCCTATAAAGTTACACGGTCTTATGCTATCCCTATAAAGTTACATGTTATTGGCATTATGTTGAAGTATTTAATCATTATAGGTGGCTGAAAATAATATTTGGTGGAGCATTTATTTTGTCTCGAAATTTGAAAAGGTGTAAAACGAATTGGTGAAATGCAAAGATGCAAGACTGTTCACTTCATATTCTTTTGTGGAACACTAACATGCACCAAATTTTGTTTATAAAATATGTGATTTTGGAATGATAACAAGTCAGGGAGTATGTGGATGTGTTGAGTTGTTGTGAGTCTTTGTTCGTGAGTTACCTTACATAAATAAACAAAGATAAATTGTCATATGTCAAACAGATTTGAGGAGGAGAAGAGGTAAAGACAGACATGGAGGTATGCAAAACTAAAGACCAGATAAATCAACACATTGTTTCTTTTATGTATCATGGGATTGTGGTCACCTTTCAGGTTATATCCAAAAAAATAATAGGTTGGAGCTTGTTGAGGTGGAAGTAGGAGCTTCCAAACAAGTTGTATCTTGCAGAACAAATTGAGGTAGGAGCCTCTTGTATGTTCTAACCTACAAAAAATTATGTAAGAGGGAGTAGGAGCTTCCCAACAAGTTAAAGATTGAAAAATTGAAGAGAGGTTGCAACCTCGAAAATCTGATGTAATAGAGGAAGTAGGAGCTTGCACTTCATCACAACAACAACACGTTCATGGTTTTTTGCCTTTATGTGTTTTCACTTATATCTAGTGTCCACATGTGATTGCTTTGTGTGTTGATTTTATCATGTGATTTACATGTTACACGTTGTTTATATGTTAAATTTGTGTTCATAAGGTGTTATGTTTCTCACTTAATAGTCCATACAAACATTAAGAAGAAGAAATTTTTTTCCATGAATGCACTAAATTAATTCACCCTCTCAGTTTAGTCAAGTTTCCAACACCGATAAGGAAATTGCAACTCAAGGACATGGAAAATACTTAACATATAGTAAAATATGTGGATGAAGGTGCATTGGAGAAAAAGTCAAATAAACCAATTTAGAAACCTTCTATGAAAGCATTGTGGATATAATATGATAACCATTGACTTATGGGCATCAAAATGCATCCTTTGATGGTAGTAATAGAGTTATTGTACTCTCTATTAGAAAAGGGAAACCATTACTTTAGTAATTTTACAAGTTTGATTACATATGTATCTCATTCACATTCCCATTATCCACTGATAGACATTAAAATATGAACTAAAACATAAATTCACAAATCAAAACCACACAACCATTAAACACCATAAGGTAACAATGAATTTTTTATCCTAGAAACTTAAATGGGAAAACCCGCTATGAATGGTTGCTCAATTTTCGTTTTGGAAATATCTAGTTAAATGTAGTTAGTGGCTCTTTGTGCATACTCTCTTCCATGTTTATAAGACCCTTTGAGAGTGAAACTACAAGAAGAAATAAGAAGAGTTGGGATAATGGGAAGGTGAATAGAACTAAGATTTCATTTTTCATTCCTTAGCCTTTTCTCTCATATCTTTATTTTGATTTTTCATTCATTCATTTATTTATTATCTCTTTTTCCTTATCTACTTTTAGATTTACATTGCCTTTAATAGTTTATATAACCTTGTTTAATTTCCAAATTACACTTGCAACTATTGAAACTTACAACTATTCACTTGTTCAGATCTTGTAATGTCATAAATTTTCAACCTTGAAAATACTAGGTATAAGTTTAAATACTTTGCTCCATACTATGAGGTATGGCGATTTTAATACCACTATATATTTTAATTTTCATATTAATGAAATAACAAATATTTATTAAGGCAGGAGCTCCTATAGGGGCTATGATACCACTAGAGGGGAAAGGTGAGGGGGTATAAGTGGATTTATGGTTAAAAACATATATCTTATGTTACCTTGAACCTGCACTTATTAAAAACTTGGTTTGCAAAGTTAAAATAGGTCAAGAGAAGTGGAGGAAACAAATACCTCAATCTAGGCAATCACTTACTAAAAGTTAGCAAATTGTCTTCCCTACATTTTTGGAGCAAGAAATAAGTGGTGTGGGGGATTGTTGGATAAAGGGGGAGAATAATATTTAGAGACATTCACATAAACAAAAATAGAGATATTATACCTTAGAACAAACCAACCATGCAAATGAGCCACTAGGACTATTAAAAAATCCAACAAACTAAGGAAATTTAGTGGAATCTTTGAGATATCAACTTAAACCTTTCTATGCCCACACTAAAAAGCACCAGAGGGAGGAATTCCTGAGGGATTGTGTAGCAAATAAGGAATACTCGTATTGTTTGGGGAAAGTAATATGACTGCCTAAAAGTTATTTTATCCTTGAGAAAACTTAACAATGAAATGGTCTTGGTTAAGACCTATTGATACCATTAGTTAGTGCCCATATCAACATATATATGGTTGGGTGGAAATCACTACTCTCTCTCTCTCTCTCTCTCTCTCTCTCTCTGCGCTCTGCTCTCTGCGCTCTCTGCTCTCTGCGCTCTCTGCTCTCTGCTCTCTGCGCTCTCTCTCTCTCTCTCTCTCTCTCTCTCTCTCTCTCTCTCTCTCTGCGCTTCTGGGCTCCTCTCTCTGCGCTCTCTGCTCTCTTGGCGCTCTCTGCTCTTTGCTCTCTGCTCTCTGCGCTCAGTCCTGCTCTTTGCTCTCTGCTCTCTCTCCTCCTTCTTTCTCTCTCTCTCTCTCTCCTCTCTCCTCTCTCTCCTCTCTGATCTCTGCTCTCCTGCGGCTCTCTCTCTCTCTCTCTCTCTCGTCTGGGCGCTCGCTGCCTCTCTGGCTCTCTGCTCTCCTCTGGGCACTCTTCTGCTCTCTTGCTCTCCTGCGCTCTCTCTACTCTCTGCGCTCTCTCTCTCCTCTCTCTCTCTCTCTCTCGTCTCTCTCGTCTCTCCTCTCTCTCGTCTCTCTTCTCTCCTCTCCTGGCGCTCCTCATGGCTCTCCTGCACGCTTCTTGCTTCTCTCTTCTCTGCGCTTTCTACCTCTGCGCTCCTCTGCTCTCCCATGCTCTCCTGTTCTCGATCTCTCTCTCTCTCTCGTCGTCTCCCTCTCTTCTCTCGTCTCTCTCTCCTCTCGCGTCTTCCTCCTCCTCCTCTCTGCGCGCGCTCTGGCGCTCTCTCTTCTGCGCGCTATTTGCGCTCTGCTCTCTGGGCCGTCTTCTGCTCTTCGTACTTGCTCTCGCTTCCGCATTCTCTTCTCTCTGCTCTCCCGTTCTCTGTATCGCATGCTCTCTTCTCTCTCTCGATTCTCTCTCTGCTCTCTGCTCTCTCTCTCTCTCTCTCTCTCTCTCTCTCTCTCTCTCTCTCTGCGCTATGCTCTCTGTGCGCGCTCTGCGCTCTCTTCTCTCTGCGCGCGCTCTGCTCTCTGCGCGCTCTCTGCTCTCTGCTCTCTGCTCTCTCTCTCTCTCTCTCTCTCTCTCTCTCTCTCTAAATTTCCTTGTTCTTAATTATTGAAGGAAATGTATAGAATTGATTTTATTCCTACTAAATTTCTTTGTTCTTAATTATTGAAGGAAATGTATAGAATTGATTTTATTTTTAATCGCCCAAAAGACCATCTAGATTGTTTTAGCAAGGATTATAAAGATAACTATGTCAAGAGACTACTTCTTTCAACTTTATCTATCCTAACTATTTGGGAAGTTGACTACCCTCTTAAATAGGTTGCATAATTAATGTTGTGGAGACTTCTAGCTACTTAGGCCAATGTTTATTGTATTGATATGGGCACTATATTTGCAGCTTATATCAAGGCTTTTGGTGTCATAGTTGAATTTATATGCAGTTTTTACTTTTGAAAAGATCCTTATTGAATTTTCTACTTGTTTATAAACCCATCATATAGTGTGTTCCAAGTGGGTCTTTGTGTGTCCCAAATTTTACTAGTGAAATATTTTGGCCTTGAATCTATTCTTTGGAAGTTCAAAGTTGTTAAATCTATGAGGGTTTTCCTATGATCAACATGTTCTCTCTTCAAACTAACCCTTCGCTTACTTTGAATTTTCTTGTACAAGTAGTTGTTTAGTTGCAACCCATTAATACTTGTTTGAGGAAACAAGGTATTCCATACAAGATGAACATCATTAATTATTACTTAAAAAACTAGATCAAATATCATAATGCTAATATTTTTACATGATATAAACCCTATAAGATGGAAACACACCACATGCCCAAACAACATGGCCACTTGAGGCCATTTTATAATGCAAAAGAAAATTTGTACATAAGAGCGTTTCTCACACTCAATCTTCAAGAATTACCCTATTCATATTTCTAGAATTAGAAATCATGTTTCTAATGCATTAACTAATTATGTATTGGTTTGGTGCACGCGCGCGCGCACACACACACACAGATATATCATTAATAAAAATTGAAAGCATCATAAACAATTTAAATATTCATCAAACACAAAATGTGGATATATGTCCTACAAAATTAGGCTCATTGCCCTTCATCATACATCCATGTATCTAACCAATTACTATAAAATACATAATATCTAGGCTTGAGGCCCTAGGTCTCATGGCAGTATACTATAGTGTTGGCCACCTATCAAAAAAGGTGCACCAACGCCAGTGGTACTCCTACTACTAAGCATTATATATGCTTTAAGATCTCTTTGATTTGTGCCATTGGTATCTAGTGAGCAAATCTCTCCGAGATCCATCAACTCAAATAATTCGGTCTATGTATTTGTTATTTTAATCCTCTCTTCTACCTTAACGTTAGTAATGCGGGAAACCCTTACATCACATTCGTCCCACATTTACATAATCAATATTTTTTGTTAGATGTTTGTCCACATCAGAAATATTTCCCCGCTTCTTGAATTACTTTTATAAAAAGAACAACAATAAAAATTACATAACTTTAAAATAAAAATATGATACCTATGTCACCCACATGGCATTGGGAGGTATGGAAAACTCTATATTCCATCAGAAATACAAGCATACATATGGATAGTTATCAATTGTTATGATCTATTTTTCACACCAATTTAAAAATTCATTATCAAGTAAGTATGTTGGTGGTGACCTATCCACCTCCTTGTCTCATCACAAGGGCATACTATTAGGCCATCATGGCTCTCATGGATTTGATATGTTGAGGTTCACTTGTGGATGTAGTGTTGAAATTCACCCATATCTTAGTTTTTTTGTAGGTGATACTTTTGTCTACTGTTTGATGAACTTTGCTCAGGCCCAATTTACATGTCCTCCTTGATTGATTCCACTTGACAAGATTAGCCTTTAAGATTAACTGTACTTAAGAATTACCTATTTTTTGGTTGATGACATTGTGCTAAATTCTGGTGATTCTTTACCTAATACTTTTGTGGTTTTTCTTTAATTTAGTCTTAAGGAGTTTTACCTTACAATTCTAGTAGATGAAGTGAAACTATATCAAGACATTTGCATTGTGTTTGATAAATACTTCAAAGGGGTAAGCCTTCATGTTGTATTTTTTTTTTTACACAATCTCCATCTATGTCACTCGAAATTTTCAATCTCTAAAAAAATATGGATTGCTTTTCTTTATTGAAGGGAAATTCTATTCATTCCAATCAAAGAAAATGGTTTCTGGGGGAAACACGCTCGAGTTTATTTATAGAGATAGGAAGCTTTGGAAATCTTCATCTTAAGTTCCTAGAGTCAATCCATAACCAAATGAATATCCATAGTCCACCCTTGGTTTGATTTTTTGGTAGTGGAATTAATGTTAACGTGACTCAAAATTCTAGGTGGGGCAATGAAAATATCATCTATACGATGTTGGCATATGGTATTCCAATATGTGTGGCTTAGTGTTAAAAACGGTGAGAAATGTTCTCATAATCAATTGTTAGATGTGAATTTAAATATGTTTATCTTTCATACAAATCTAAGGATAAATTCAAGGATTCCTCCTTAATTACACCATCCACTTCAACAATTTTATTAATGGGATTTGATATTAAGATACATTTAAAGTTGCATTGTGTTTTAGTTAATTAAATTTTAGTGAAATTGGAAATCTCAAGGCATTTATATTGGGAATTTTTATTGGCTTATTGCAATTTCATGAATTTGTCCTTGTCATTGGTTTTTCAGAAGAAAGGGATATAATCCAACTGAGCTATAATAAAATCTAGAAGAAAGTAAACACTCTTTTCCAATACATTGAAATACAAGGCAGACATCTAGGTTGTAATGGACTGTGTGTGGGTAGGTGAAAATATGGGAAATGAGAATCATTAAATGGGTTTCACATTCAAGCTAAAACCTTGCTATAACATGATCATTTCCCTCCCTACTTTTTATATTAAACAAATCAACAAGTGCACCTAGAAAATTTCTCTTCTTACAAGATGGACATATAGAGTGAAGGAATTGTGGGGGAAATTGTATTAATAGTAACATTATTGTTTTCTTTAGCAATATCTTGGTTGCATTGGAGGCTAGCCTTTAACATTGTTTCATGAGATGCACAAGTGGGAGGAAACGTTGTCACTTTGTTTCTCTCTCAATTCCTTTAGTCATTGTTCTAAACATGTAAAAGGTCCCACTGTTTCTCTAGGAGTTTTCATTAAAATTGAGTTGAACCCTATATAACTTTGATTCCAATACAAATTACACAATTTATGATAAAAACAAATTGTTATTACTTAAACCCTTAGCACCCCTTTATCTCATAGTATTTCCTCAAAAGAAGCATTAATGTTATTGTTTGACATGATTATGTAATGGAAATGGAAAAATTAAAAATATGAAAGGAGAAAGTAATGTATACTAAGAAAATGTAGTGCTAAGGAAAAAAAATAAAACATAAAAAAATATTGTGAAGAGAATTCCTTATTGAGAAGGCAAGGAATAAACATGATATAATTAATGCTACAGTAGTTGGTTGTGTTATTGGTGGAATCTTATCTACCAAAGATTCACCCTCTTATAGGTTATTAAATGTCTATATTCAAAGCTATCTTCTTCAATCATTTGAGTGTGGGGACATTACATATCCATTTCAGATCACATATTCACATTGAGAATCTTTGTAGTCTACAAAATATTATAAAAAGTCAATCTAGATCAATGTGCATTCAATCTACTTATTTGGAACATGGCTTTGAATTTGGTTGATGGATCTAGTTATTGGGTCGATTTCTAACTATACCTTTGGATCTAATTTTTGGCTTACTTGTTCATGAAATGAAAATGATTGCTCATTGATTCTAAGCTCTAAGAAATATTCAAATCTAAACTCTAATATTAGTAGCGATTACCATCTCTTTGAAACTTGGATATGGTCAATCTTGGTAGTTAATGAACCCAAGTCAAATGTTGATCTTGTTATTTAGTATGACCCCAACAAGCTATGTCATGAAGTAAAATTTTCATACAAGGTCATTGGCTCCTTTCCTTATTATGGCCAATTACTTCCTAGCATGGAAAAATTTCTTTACAACCATGTCAATTGAATGATAGTCTTGCATACCCCTATATGGTGGTTGTAGGAGGCTTTATATCTAGTAATATAGTTTATATATTGGCCTGTCATTATTTAACTAGCTCATAATAAAATAAATTTCAACCCATGTTTGATATCCTTTGTTTCTCTCTCCTACTTCCATTGAACAATTAGTTGATTCATTAGTGAGGTTGACCTCTTCCGCTACTACAAATCGAATAAATTCTACTAATTGGAATAGAGATGAAAGGAACACTTTATCCTCATTACTCTTCACCCTTCACACTCTAGTCTTGGTTACGTGGTTTCTAGGGTGAAGCTTTAGATGAATTCGTTAACACTTTGCTTCCAAATGGCCACTCAACTTGTAGTGGCAGAAAATTTATTGCTTTCTCCAGTGGAATCTTGTTCATCCTTTTTGTAAATACATTATTCTAAGGTGTGTATGTAGTATTTCACCTTTTTATACCTCATTTCTTACAAAATTCTTCGACTTCCACATAATTTTCCACCATTATTTGTTATAAATGTCTTAATTATCTAAGATGATAACTAAAATTGCAACCAATATGCCAACTCGTAATTAAGGATAGAAAATTAAGATGCAAACTTGTAATTGACAACTAGAGGGGTGTCATTAGTCAAAACCACACATGTGGGCTATGTATCTCATCTTGAAATTTCATGAAATAAAGATCCATAGAGGATCATTCCCAATAAAATTTCCCATAAATATATTACTTCACAAACATCAAGATAAGCTAGAGAGGGGGTACGACTCTTCACTTACCCAAACACAACCTAGTGCTTACTCTTATGTTAGAGGAGGTTCCACGAAAACACGTATACATTGTTGGGCTGTGAACACTCTTTAATGATACTATGTTTTATTTTGGTGGCCTTAAAGTGTTTAATCTCCAATCTTGGCCCTAGGGCATACAACATAGACTACAAATTGATGTATTGCAACTGAAAAAAGTCGAGTTGGTTTTATGTTCAAGTGTTTATTTTAGAGGTCATTGGTTGCTCAAAAGGAAATGATATTACATCTCATGATGTTTTAAGACTCCACAAAACCAATTATAAGAAAAATGAGTATAAAAGCAATTAATTATTTTTCAATCACTAAGTTGATTTTGGACTTTCTGAAATGTTCTAGAAATTGTCTAGAAATAAATAAAAAGATATCTTCTCTTTTTGAAATCTAAAAATGCAACCAAGTACAGTTCCCATGAGATTGAACATTTGACAACAAGACTTAGCAACTATTGCAACTACACAACTTATGAATGAAAATAATAAACCAAAGAGGAAAATGTTCGTTAAGATTCTTTCTTTTCAAGCACTAATGTATTAATGACATGAAAGGAAATGAACTATTAAAGAAAACAATTTTTTTATTTTTTATTTTATTTTCATTGTCGCAAAAGAAGCAAAAAAGTAAAAAGGAAATGTAACCCGTAATGCAAAGCAAGAATTTTTTTTCTATTAGCTTCTTTATAGGTAATAGATACAAAGAAGAAAGAATCAATGCTCATAAACAAGATTATGAGAATTAAGAAATGTAGAAAGTGATAATAAAGAAACACAAGAACTAAATGTTGGATGTGGATAGCAAAATTATCTTCCTAATTTATAGGTCTTGTTTGAGTCAGGCCATGAGGGGGTGTGGGTGGGATTTCCCTCCCACTATTGTTGCTTGGGTGGTCTAGTGGGGGCATGTTTGGAGCCCAGTAGTGGCAGGGTTCTAGGTGCCTAAAGGTAAAATAGATGAAAAAATGCCTTGTAAAATACTGTAATTTTGTAGACAATCTAGGTAGTTCATTAGGAAGATTATTTGAGGGTAGAAATTATGTTTAATTTAGGGTTTTTTTCATTAGAAGGAAACTCCTTATTATTTTATATGATCGAATTGATTTGTAGATGTGTATGATTATTAAAGAGAGAGGAGACTATGTGAGAGAGAAGAGTAAATTACAACGGGTTGTATGATCTCTTAATTTTGTTGGATAAGCTAAAATTGGGTGAACCACTTATATTTGTGTATCTCTTGTTTTATGCATTTATGTATTTGTGTTTTAATTTTATTTTTTTTTGTGTATTTCATTGCTCTGTTAATTTACTTCTAACACTAAAAAACCAAGATATTTTTCCAAAAAATGTACCTTTTAAAAACTTAACAGCCTAAACCTAGAAACAAAGAGAACTTCTTTATAATTTTGAAAATACAATCAAAATAACTTTCTTAGACTTCTAGAGAAATAAAAATACCCAATACAAGAAAAAAACACTCATATAGAAGCCATGGGACCATTAAGGATGAATTTCAAATCCTAGAAGGTCAAAATTTCTACCTCTGGGGCATATACGTGATTGCTATTGAATAAACACGTGTATTTATGTGACTATTATTCAAGAAACATGTGTATATATGCAAGTTCCTTGAAGACAAAAAAATGTATAAAAGACAATTATGCAGAAAATTATTTAATGAACCAACAAAAAATTGCAAGGTATTGTAAACAGGGTTTAATATTGAAATTATAGACTGAAATAGAGAGTAAAATAAAGCTAAAATTAACCACAAAAAATCAAACTAACCCTAAGAGACAAAATTGAATAAGTTTGTGCCTATTTCAATTGCCAATTCTATTTATGGTATTAACTCCTAATGATAAGGTTATGAACCATAACAAAAAAATGGAAGAAAAACTCATTTCAATCAAAGAGCAATGAAGAAATAATTAATAGCTACTTATTAGAGTTT
Organism: Pinus taeda; assembly: GCA_000404065.3. NCBI lineage: Eukaryota > Viridiplantae > Streptophyta > Pinopsida > Pinales > Pinaceae > Pinus > Pinus taeda. The sequence continues at coordinate 1,711 of APFE030601245.1, read as the reverse complement.
TATAGGTTACAGAGAAATATTGAGACTAGAGTAGATCCACTTGCAAAACATTTTCACTGTAAGATATTATTTGGGATCTTACAGTGAAAAGAGACAAGAACATATGACAACAACATACTTTAAGAAAATATAAGTGATCATAATGAAAGAAATCAATAAAACAATTGATCATCATAATATATATTTAAAAATACTTAAAATTAGGACATAATGAAATGAGTCTCTTATTGATGAAGTAAAAAAAAATATAGGGCTCTGAAACACTTGGTTCTTTGTTTCTTTGTTGTAAGAACTACTCAAAAAAGTGTTATGATTCCCTTTAACTAGAGCCATTTAAAATATCCTCTACAATGTTTTCCTCTTCACGACAAAGAAAATAAAAGAGAAGGAGTCACTTTTCAATGTTAGAAGAATGATCTCGAGAGAAGGAAATAGGGATTCTCAACTAAAAGGATTATGTCTTCCTCTTCAGGAAAAATAAAATAAAAGAGGAGTCACTTTCCAATGCTAGAAGAATGATCTAGAGACAAGGAAATAGGGATTCTCAACTAAAAGGACTATTTAAAAAACTTAGGGGATTTCACATATGTGGAAAAGGAAGAAAACTTAGACAAGTAAGGGTACCCACCTCCTCTTCTCAGAATATCGTTAACTACTCATCTAAGGTTGTTTAGGTCATTAGGGACAACATACAAGACCAAAAATCTTATTAAATTCATAAACCCTACATTGAAACGCACTATTATGTGCACATTTATTTATTTTTAGCACAAATTGAAGGCATACACTAATTACTTTAAGAAAACTAGCACATATACATAGTTTTCTAAAGTAATAGTTGCATATGTCAATTAAGTTTTGTTTTCTCAAGAGTTTTTTAAAGGTACACAATGGAAGGGAATGATATCATTAGGCTAAATCATGCATATTATAATAAACCTGATAAAATATGCTATAATAGACCCTCCATGCTCTTTATATAAAGATCACAGACCAATCTATGTTAATCTATGGATCAATAACCATTAGAATTGAAGATAATATTAGTAGTTGGGTCACTCTATGTCTAGAACATATCATGACTCTTGAATTACAATGCAACTAATGCATATTGAGGAAACACACTTTTATTTAATAGACACATTAAACCAAATTCAACTTAACTAACTCCTAAGTGTCTAAATTCATTAACAAAATTAATCTTTTTTTTTTAGCTGAAACGGGTATGTTTTATTTAGTGAGAAAAAGATTGGACTTACGCCGTGGCAGCCATCATTACATTGCTTCTATTTCTGTTTCTTGTACTATTAGAAAATGCAGATTGCTCGTGGATTACAAGGATGGAATGAACTTTCGCCATTTATGAGGAGCTGCCCTTTCCCAAGAGTGCAACCTTTGTTCGCCAACAGGTCTGCTTCACTATTCAAGTTTCTGAGGATATGGAGGAATTTGTAGGAGTCAAAGTCGAGAAGGATTCTCTTTAATCTATTCCAAGTTTTGTTGAGGCTTGCATTGGTGAACATTTTTCCCGTGTTTAATTTTTTTATTAGGATCTCTGAGTCTCCAAAAGCTTGGAATTCTTTGTCTCCTCTGTCTCTAGCAATTTGACAAGCTTTGAGCAGGCCCTGGATCTCTACTTGATTGTTGGTTTTCTACCCGATGCCCCAACAAAAACTGTCCCTTCTTGAACCATCCGAGGCATAGATGACCC
>APFE030601244.1:24644-38484 GCA_000404065.3 Pinus taeda | reverse complement strand
ATTGGTGGCCACCTACCAAATCCACTTGGACCCCCACCATTGTTTCTTTCAGCTTTTCAGTTTCCTTAATTGTAGCCCAGTTTACTATTTTTAGCAGTTTTCGGGTCTTGAACTTCCGGAGCCATTTTGAGGCCCTAAACGACGTTTTTTTTTTGGGAAAATTAGGAGCAACATGGGTCCATGGATTGATGTTTCTCTTCCCAAAGTTGTAGTTCTTGGATAGATATTTCTAATGAGATACTGTGCGTGTCAAATGGAGATCGTATGCCAAAGTTACGACCCCAGGAAGTTGATGTACCAATTTACCCAAACGGGGCCCACAGTTTGGCGTTTCATCTTCTAGGGTTAGCTTTTGGAATGTTAAGGGTTTTCCATTATTTCTCAACAATAAATATGCCTCCGAACCTCATTGTAATACAGTTCAGAGGCATGTAGCCGCCACATCTCTTCTTAGAGATAAGTAACCATCAACCTAGTTAGTTTATTTACAACTCTGTTTGTAAGCATATTTCTGTATTTTACATTAATGAAATGAACTATTATTTCCACTGCATCTCTATGTTTATGGTTATCTCTATAATTTGTTGCATTCCTGTTTAAATCTGGATCAGTCATTCCCCTTGTTGGGTTCTGACTTAGAGTTAGAACCTGCATCTGACTCAGAAGCCTTCAGCTTAGCCACCAAGACTACTTGGCCCGATACTCACTTGTGTTGTGAGTGGAGCTCTTATGGAACTCACACCATTTTCCTGTGTGCTTCTTTGTCTTTGAGGTGTTTTTATTTTCTTGCGGTTTCAGTGGGTTGTCCTGGGTCGCCACATCTTAGCTTTGTCCTTTTCTCTACGGTTTGGGGTGCCTTTCCCTTGCTTCGGATTTCTAGGTCCAAATTCTCGCTTCTTCTCTTTAAACTTCTTCTCAATATTGATAACATATCGGTATGCCGTGCTGAGTGAAGAGATGTCCAGGAACTCCATCTCTTCCTCAATATATCTGTGTAGACAGTCGTGGTACTTGAGTACCAAATGTCACTTAGAATCCTTGATACCCAATTTTGTACAAAGGTTGAAAAACATTGGTAAACTCTGGCATGTCTTGCTCCCTTCCCTGCTACAGCGTGGTCCACTTTATATATTTATCCTCATAGATCCTGACAGGGTAGTACTGCTCCTTGATTACATCCCAAAATTAATTCCAAGCGAGTGTGGCCAAAAATAGTGAGGGTGTACTTTCATCCTTATTCTCACAGCAGGTTTCCCACCAGTCCTTGATGTGGGTGGGGGGGGGGGTTTGAGAAGTGCAAAAAGTAATATTTTCCCGACTGGAAAAATCATCAGTAGAAAAATATCCTTCTAGCAGATTTAACCATTTATCTACAATGTCCGCATCTATCTGACATTCAAATATGGGAAAATTTAACTTGTACCTTAAATGTCATAGCGTTTCCTGATTAGCTATTGGAAGAAGATGTGTCGCCTTTGGGTATCCATTGAAGGATCTGGGAAAATTTTTCCATCATCGTGTTCCTCTATTGCTCGAGGGCTTCTTTGAGTAAGATTTTGAAAGAATCTCCTACCCCTTTATCTTTCTTCTCTTTCTCCATGGGAGACCATTGGGATTTGCAGGGTTGGTCTTATAAAGGTTTGACTAGTTCGAGCCCTAACTCCTTATATCTTGACCTCATTGGGTACATTCAAAGAAAAACAGAGAAAGAGAGGATTGCTTTGATACCACTAATCTAAACTTAAATAAGAATGCAACAAATCACAAATATAACCATAAATATAGAGATGCGACAGAAATAACACTTCATTTCATTAATATCAAATACTGAAATATGTTTACAAACATAATGGAATTAAACTAGCTTGGGCGATGGTAGCTTATCTCTGAGAAGAGATATGACGGCTACATGCCTTTGAATTTTGTGTTACAATGAGGCTCAAAGGCCTATTTATTATTGAGAAATAGTGGAAAACCCTAAGCATCTAAAAACCTAACCCTAGGAGATGAAGTGCCAAAACTATGGGCCTTGTTTGGGTAAATTGGTACATCAGGTTCCCAAGGTCATAACTTTGGAATACAATCTCTATTTGATGTGCACAATGCCTCGCTAGAAATATTTATCTGAGGACTACAACTTTTGCATGGAAAACATGAGTCAAAGACTCATGTTTGCCTTTATTTTTTCAAAAAACATAGTTTAGGGCCTAAAAATGACTCCAAAAGTTTAGGACTCAGAAAACTATTGAAAATAGTAATCTATGCTACAATTAAGGAAATTGGAAAACTGAAACAGATAGTGGTGGGGGTCCAAGGGGAATAGGTAGGTGGCCACCAACATCCACCTGGATCAACACTTCAATCTCCACATAAAGTTAACCATAATGCAAATTCAATAAGGAATCAAGGGTTGTCCCATACAGTTGAGTCATCATCAAACATGTTGTCTCAAAGGTGTACTATTAGGGCTACTATGGAAGGAGGACACTTTACAAAAATTTCATTCGCAAGAGAAAGTCTTCCCAAGTCAACACAAGTTTTCTTGTCACAACAACTTGAGAAAAGGCTTACTGTCATCACTACTCATTAGTATTAATCCTCACACAATATCTTCTTTAAACTATTGCCAATAATATATCAAGAGAAAAAAATTGTACCTCAAATGTAATGATGCTTTTTCCTTCTTGTAGATCTACTTCGTTGATGCGCTATCGAAAATTTCACTCTTGTAAGTTTTTAGTCACTAGATTTTCTTCTAGTTAGCAAGGATCTTTTATATTGCCTTCAATGTGGTATATAAGCATTACTTTAGAACCCTTATGGGTCACACAATTTCTAGAAGGGTTTACATTGAGCTTCTGACATCTTCAATTTTATATCTGTAATATAAGATTGACTGTCTGAAACTGATGTTTTTGCTAAAGGTGAGTGTTTTTTGATCTATAACCCTTGTTAAACTTGTATGGACATCAATGTGCTTGAATATATTTTCAATAATCCGACCAGTTTACATTGCTTTCCTATTTTTGTATTAAGAATTTGAAACAAATAAAAATCATTGATATCTAGATTCCATATTGTAATTAAGGTCAAAGAAATATATAGCCAAACTCAAAACCTTTAGAATTCCTTCACCCAACTTCAAGTACATTGGCCAAATATTATAAGACAAGTTCAACCCAAAATGTTTCAAAATAGAACTAGTATATCAGGGATCAAGTTGTCAGTGCTTGTAAGAGTTGAACCCTTGATATTTTATTACATAATTTCTATACTAGCTTGATATATTTTAGTGTTCACATAAACATAAATGTGGCTAACATGGTTCACAAGTAAATAAACTTTCTAGAGACACCATGCACTTGAGATATTATGCACAAGAGACACCATTGTACTCTTATCTCTCTACTCCAATAATGTGTAAATTCTATCACAGAGTTGGTAAGTATGATTAAAGGCACAATTATTTACCTTGACCTACAATATACCTAATATTTTATTTATTTTATTTTATTTTTTTTATTTTATTTTTTATTTTTTATTTATTTTATTTTATTTTATTTTTTTATTTTATTTTATTTTTATTTTATTTTATTTTATTTATTTTATTTTTTATTTTATTTTTTCCGGATTTGAGAATGAAACTACTGGTTAGGGCACATGTATTAGATTAGCCTTTGGATCTAGCATGTGATTTCTTCTAATAGATATGTCCATCAGTTCCACGGATATATAAGGACTCACCAACCATAGAGATCTAACAATGTCGATGTAGCTCCAAAAAATCACCATGAGCAAAGGATAAACCCCAAATATTGGATAAGGTATTGTGGAGTTATGTGTAAACTTTAGATTAATGCATCTACGAAATGGAGGCCACAGTCAAGCTTGAGATCTATGTTGAAGAATGGCCTCCCTCATCACCCAAACTACTCAGGCTTAATCTTATTACAAGGTTGAACCCTCTCCATATTATACCTCAGATATATTGTTGCTTCCTGTGTATTGTAACCATAAATCCTAAACCATTTAAATATTTGATATTCTTGTCACAATAGAGAAAATACCCTTGATATAAGTCTCAAAGCTCCATGCAATTTTCTCTTGGATTAGTACTTAGGGTTACAAATTTGGGCTTCTAGTTCATGCAAATTTGTGCTTCAAGAGGCCTTGAATCATCTAAATGAAAGGACTTTAAGGAAAATCATATTCCAAGGACATCAAATACAAGCCAACCAAAACCTTCATGTTTAAATATCCTTTTACATGACCGCAAGTATGAACATACATAGAGATATATTTTGTTCATAAAATCATGTCCCTATCACTGGATCAAGTCACGTCCATGACCAAATCAAGGAATTATTTTTCTCTTGGCTCCTTATTTGGGCTCAAAATTTTGCACAAGATTTTCTCCAAAGATAAGTTTGAAAGGCCTTGGATGCCCAACATAGCCTTGTACCAAGAAACCTGAACAAACACACCTTACTTACTATCAAGACGGCCAAATAGAGTCAATCTCATTCACTGATCTATTGCACAAAGGCTACAAAGATTTATTGATGAATAAAAATAAATGTAATTTTTGTATTTATGCTTCTGTGATCCATAATGAATTAAGAAAAGTCTTTCAGTAGAAATCACATAAGAGAAATTTTTGGCGAGCACATTTCTAACCAACAAGTGTGGTTCATCATCAGAACCAAATGAAGAGGTAGACCATGGAAAAGGCTTAACTAGAGGGCAATGTAGAGACCCAGAACAAATAAATGTAACCCAGTGAAACCCTTAACACAAATTAACCAAATAACCATACACACTTCAACAATGCTTTGACCTCCTTCAAGAATAAACAAGATTACCCTAGCCATAGAGACTTCTTGCCTTAAATCAGTGTTCAAATCATTTCACCTATGATTAAGGTGATTGGATTTATAGAGATTTTGAGGGAGCCTTATGAGGGAGTTTACTTATATAGTTTGGCAGGCAATATTTGAAATTTAAAATTTAAAATTGGAGCCAAAAACCTCTTCTTAAATGTAGGTCGACTTGGTTTAGAATCCCTTCGTAAATTATTTTTCTACAACAACATTTGAATTAATTCTTAAATAAAAATAATTTTTGATCCACATGAAATGAATAATGTTCTAGTCAATGTCAAGCTACCACCTCATATCCTTTGGGGGATTTCAACCATAAAAGGGGCCTTCATCTTTGAACAAGAATATTTCTCAAACCATTAGGACCCTCATGACATGTAGCATACCATCAGAATCAACATGACGAGGAGAATCCAATAAAGGTGATTGTGACCACAAAGACCCTAAATTTGCTTATCATATTTGTGATCAAAGGTAGGGCATGTGCGGTGTATAATAATCTTCCAAGAGATCCAAACCCTACAGTTAGGGTTTCATCAATGCGAATTCTCATCCATTCATGATAACATATCAAGTACTGCTAACATACCGATGTCATGAATGATGATGTCCTACACCTGATTTGAAATTAATGATATCATACTCAAAAGTCTCCCCCTTTGTCATTGATGTTAATGCATCGGTCATCACCTGACATGCTACATAATCTCCCCTTAACTTCATGTTTTTTTTGTTCTTTTCTTTCCAAAATTATCTCCCCATTTGACATCAATGGTAAAATGTGGTTGATGCATGATTTTCATTGACGATATATTCATTTGACATGGGATCCCCCTGACAATGCAATCTCCTAATGCATCATATTTTCCATTACATAGGCTCCCTCTAACAATCCGCTTTCATGCTACATCATATATTCCAATTGTGTGAGAGTTTATTATGAAACATGTTTTCTTTTCTAGACCCTAGTGGTATTGTATTATTTCTTGATGAATTCCTTTCCTTCTTGCATTAGGGCCCACTACATGCCAATTCTGCAGTCCCGTGCAATATGGCCAAATTGTGACACTAGAAGCACTATATGTTTGCTCTAAATAATGCAGTAAATGGAATGTAGTTTCTACTATCATAGGCATATATAGATTTCTATCATCTTCCAACAAACTTGCCTCTAGGGTTTTGATAGAACCCTCCATAATTAATCTTGCAATATTTGTCTCTGTGTCCATAGAAGATGCAAAACAATAACTTGAAAATGTACTGACATACCTAGGAGAAAAAAATGATTGTCTTCTGAAGGTGTTCTACTTTGGAGGTTGCCTAAAGTCTAGATACCCATCATTCTTGTATGTTATTTTGTACTCTTCATGGGTACCCTTGGAGAAATAGAGTCATTGTTGGTTGACTTGTGAAATAATTTGATTTGAAGCTTCTCTTCATCTTTGGCATGAAACTTCTCTTCAATTTTGACTTATATGGACTTGTAGACAACATCTTTACTACTTGAATATTCACTTATATAGCCAAGACCACTTTTGATACAAGGTGATCTTTGGCATTTAAGAATATTGTCCAAGGCTTGTGAGCTTCTTAACATCTCATCAAGCTTGCCGACTTCCTTCCACAGTCTGACAATTTCTTCTTCTCATTTCTCAGAATATTCTTCTTTTTTCTTCAATTGGTTTCTTACTTCATCTTCAATCTTATTGACTTCTTCAAGTTCTATCCTCAATGATGAGATCTCCACCTAAGTTCTTTATCATGATTGTTTCCTTTATTATATTTTTTTCGAGCTGGCATGTCAAGGTACTTTATCTTTTGTTTTCTTCTTGTAGTATGCCCTTTAGATGATCCACTTATTTTCTTACTTCATCAAGTTCATGATCCTTTTCTGGTGTTTGTTTCTTATCTATTTTAATTTTGAGAAAGATAGCTCTAGTCATGACTAAGTTAAGTTCATCTTGTGTCCATGAATTATTGGTCATCAACTCTTCATGTTATAAGTGAAGACTATTATACATAACTTTCAAATTTCTATTGGCCTTTTCCAATTGATCAACTTTTTTTTTTAGGGATTCAACATATTCTTCAGGAAAATCTTTGTCGTCAACCACTCACTTTCCTTTTTACTTCCATATCTTTGCATCCATGGATCTACATTCCAGTTGTAAGACTACTCTTGAAGGAACCTACTCTGATCCCAATTGTAGGAAATACATATAGGGGGTGAATTAGTATCTCCTTTAATTTTACAATTGATTAGGTTTTTTAAACTTACAATATCATTAAAAAAAACATGAAGCAATATCACATCACATAAATAGTGCACACAATATTTCCCTCAACAAAAAAATTCATTATGTATGGTTACATACATTTTTATTTGTCAAGATTGGAAGGAAGTAGAATGCTCCCTGGGTTTTTATAAGAAAAGTTGGGAGGAAGCAGTTTCTCCCTAAGTCTTAGATGTTTGAAAACTAAACATAAAGGGGTATTCAATCCCCTATTACATTCTACAACAATATTGATGCACTTCGAATTAGTCACTCTTCCCCACAACACTTTGTTTCCATACAATGATCAAGACTAATCTTGGGCTCTTGTACCAATGACAATGACCTGACTGTAATTTCAATATGTTCAAATGTACTTGGACCATAAAATCTACTTGAAAGGGTGACACTTCAATCTCCACATAAAGCTAACCATAGTGCAACTTCAACAAGGCATCAAGGGTTGTCCCATACAATTGATTCATCATCCAACATGTTGTCTTGGAGGTCTCCTGCTAGGGTTGCTATGAAAAGAGGACACTTTGAAAAAATTTTGCCACAAGATAAAGTTTTCTTGAGTAAACACATAATTTTTTGTCCTCACAACTTGAAAGAAGGCTTGTTTTCATCACTATTCATTAATGTCAATCCTCACACAATATCTTCTTCGATTTGTTGCCAAAGATATATCAAGAGAAACAATTTGTACCTCAAATTTAATGATGTGTTTTCCTTCCTGTAGATGTCCTTTGTTGATGCCACTAGCCAAAATTTCACTATTGTAAGTTTTTGTTCACTTCCTTTTCTTATAGTTATCACTACTCTTTTGTACTACCTTTAATGTGGTATATAAGAATTGCATCATAACCCTTATGAGTCACACAATTTCTGGAAGCGTCTACCTTGAGATTTTGAGGTCTTCAAGTTTATACTTGTAACGTAGGATTGGCTGTCTTAAATTAATGCTTCTGCTAAATATGTATCTATTTATTTGACCCTTGTTCAAATTATATGGCCACCACTATACTTGAGTATATTTTTAATAATCAAACCAGTTTGCATTGCTTTCCTAACTCTACCTTGAGTATTTGAAACATATAAAAATCACAAATATTTAGGCTCCATACTATAATTGAGGTCAAATAAATATACAAAAGAACTCATAACATTTACAATTCCTTCACCCAACTTTAATTTCAACCCAAAATGTTTCAACACGGAACTAATATGTCAGGGATCAAGTTGTCAGTGCTTGTAAGGGTTAAACCCTTGAGATTTTGTTATAGAACTTCTATCACAACTTGAAATATTTTAGTGTTTCCACAAACTTGAATGCAACTAAGACATTGCACAAGTAAATAAAATTTTTAGAGACACCACACATCTGAGATCTTATGCACAAGAGAGACTAGTGTACTCTCACCCCTCTACTCAAGCAAACTGTAACTTCTATGACACGGTTGGGCCATGAATCTGGTAAGTATGAACTAAAGAAAAATCATTAGCCTTTAACTATAATATACCTGAGATTTTTTCTCAGATTTGAGCTTCTTGAAACTACTGGTTAGGGCACAAGTCTTAAATTAAACTACAAATATATCACATGATTTCTTCTAGTAGATATATCCTTCAGTTCCAAAGATATACTAGGACTAGCCAACCACAAAGCTCCAACAATGCAAATGTTAGTTCAATGAATCACCATGAGCAAAGGGTAAACATTAGATACTGGAGGTCTTGTGGAGATATGTGTAAATTTAATATTAATGCATCTATGAAATGGAGGCCATGATCAAGCTTCATATTTGTATTGAATAAAGGTCTCACTCATCACCCAATTTCTCAAACTTGGACTTATTACAAGTTCAAACCCTCTCCATGGGATACCTTAGATATATTACTTCTTCAAGTGTACTATAACCATAAACCAAAACCCATTCATAGATTGCATCTCCTAGTCATGATAGAGAAAACTCCCTTGATATCAATTTCAATGCTCCATGCAAGTTTCTTTCAGATGAATTCTTAGTGTTACTGATTAGGGTTTCTATTTCATGTGGTTTTGTGCATCAAGAGGTTTCAAATCATCCCAATGAAAGTACTTTAAGGAACATAATATTCTAAGGACATCGAATACAATCCAACCAAAACCTTCACACTTAAATATCCTTGTACAAGACTACAGGTATCTGAATATCCACAAACATATATTTTGTTTATAAAACCCTCACCCTATCGCTAGATCAACTCAAATGCATTATCAGATAAAGACATTATTTTTCTCATAGCTCCTTATTTATGCTTAGAATTTTTCATAGGATCTAATCCAAAGAGAAGGCTTAATGGCCTTGGATTCCCACCATATCCCTATACCAAGCAACCTAAACAAACTTACCTTACTTATTTCAAGGGGATTGAATAGACTCAATCTCCTTCATTGATTTATTGCACAAAGGATGCAAATATTTATTGATGAAGAAAAATAAATGTAACCCAGTGAAACCTTTAACCAAAATCAACCAAATAACCATACACCCTTTAGCAATTTTCAACATCTTAAAGAATAAACAATATTACCCCAGCCACAAAGGTTTCTTGCCTCAAATCAGTTTTCAAATAATTTCACTTGTGAATAAGGTGAGTGGCTTTATATAGATTTTGAGGGATCCATATAAGGGAGCTTATTTGTATAGTTTGGAGGGAAAGACTAGAATTTCGAATTTCAAATTAGAACCAAAAAACCCTTCTTAAATGTTGGCGGACTTGGTTTAGAATCCCTCCATAAATTCTTTTGCTATAGCAACATTTGAATAAATTCCTAGAAAAAAATCCTTCTTGACCCATATGACTTGAATAATGTTCTAGCCAATGCTAAACTACGACCTCATCTCCTTTTGAGGATTTCGACGATAAGAGGGGGTGTCATCTTTGAATAAGCATATTTCTTAAACCATGAGGACCCTTGTGATATGCCACATACCATTGGAATCAACATGATGAGGATAATGTAATAAAGGTGACTTTGACTATAATGACCTTAAATTTCCTTAGCATATTTGTCACCAAGGCAGGGCATGTGTGGGGCATGGTCATCTTCCAAGCAGTCCCAACCCTAGAGCTAGGGTTTTGTTAATGCATAATCTCATCCATGCATGCAAGCATATTTAGAATTTCTAACGTACTGAGGACATCAATGGTGATTTCCTATACCCACTTTGATATCAATCCCCCTTTGTCATTGATTTCAACACACCGGTCATCACCTAACATGCTACATAAGATCCCCTTAACTTCATGCTTCTTTATCAATTTCATTTTAATATTCTATCCACCTTTGAAATCAATGAAAAAGGGTGGCTAATGCATCCTTTTTATTGACAATAATTTGTCATGGGCTCCCACTAACAACATGATCTCTTGATGCATAATCTCTTCTATTACACAAGCTACCCATAACAATGTGCTTTCTTGCTACATCATCTCTTCCATTACACAAGATCCCCATAACAATCGACTCTCCTACTACATCATCTCATCCATTACACAGGCTCCCCCTAATAATGTGCTTTCCTATTACATCATCTCTTCTAATTGTGAGAGATTTCATTGTGAAACTTGTTTTATTTTCCAGACCCTGGTGGTCTTGTCTTCTTTCCTAGTGAATGCCTTTCTTTCCTACCCTAGGGCCCACTTCATACCAATTCGGCAGTCCTGTGCAATTTGAGAAAAATTGTGATACTAGAAGCACTCTATGTTTGGTTTTAAAAATGGAGCAAATGGATTGTAGTCTCTATCTTATACATAAATCTCAAGGTTTTGGACAAGAGTGATATCCCTAGACTTAGTGGCCTAGTCTAGAACAACTGTTGACAAAGGAAAACTAGTAATTCCTTAGAACATGTGGTATATGGAAATATTTCTTACCTGAATCCTTTCGCAAGCTATCCTTTCTCCTTCACTTGTCAGCTCCAATCCAAGCCATGAGATCTATAATTAGAACCTACAGATACATACAAGACAATCAAAGATATACATCATATGTGCAACATAAACCAAATAAACTAATCAACATATCAACAAAGCATTGAAACATATGAATGTAAAAGTAGACACATATATAGGAAAAATAAATGTTCTTTGTATTAAAATGGAAAGAGAGATGTGTTTACAACCAAATATAGTTGATCTTATAAATATCCCTCCAAGCTGAATCGTCCTTCCTTATCACAAAGTATGCCTTCACCACCAACCCTAATGCATGAGATGATGTTTCTCCAAAGTTCATACTAGTAGCATGAAGGCATAATCAGTCTCCAAAATCTAACCAAGTGCTTGTGATAGGAGGCAAATTTATAAGAGGTAGAGGTAGTTTAGGGAAACTTATCCATTTACCAATCTTATCATTAGATCCATAGAAGAAGGAAAGATGAGATCAAGAGATAAGAAGTGAGTTCTCCAAGGTGGGATTCAAATTTCTAATTGAGGTAAACATGTAAAACAACCTATGCAATCCTCTGGAAGAGCAAGCTCTAGAGAGAAACTCGAACTTTCTTGAATTTCTAGAATCAACACAGGTGTACTTATAAGAAAATTGCTTTGATCAATTCTGGTGCAACACTTAGAAACTTTCACTGAACACATGCCATCAAGAGGAAAACATGCGTTGGGGCTTAAAATGATAATTTTTTTGCAGTTACTCCTAGAAACACGTGACTTGGAAAGTTTGGGCTTGAGGCTTTGCAAAGGGATTGTGACAAGTTATTCAAGAATGTTGAAAGATACAATTTGTAGGCTCATCAATCAGATGTGAAAAAATGGCCTGTAACAGTTACCCCGTAAAGGACAAAGTCGGAAGTGACAGATGATGATTGAATTACTTTCCTTTGTGATAAGTCCAGAGAAAAAATAACTGGTGAAGATCATTATATGGTACAATACATTTTTTCATGATATGATTTTTGTCATCGTTGAGGGAGGCATACCCATACTCATCATATAAGCCAATCATTACATGTACAATGATCAATAAGTATCATCCAAGGAATTCATATGGTGGACTTATGTTCATATAACTGTTTGGATGATCATAGTTATCATATGTTATGATGTTGTATGAATCCTCAAAATGGAGCCTGGATGGATGGAACTAGATACAGGGTCTTCTACCTCATGTTAGTGAGAAATTTCTTGGAAGGTATACCAAAAACACTTCACTTAAGTCACTAGGTGACAAGTGACCCTAACAACAATTTGTGGTTGTTTAGGATTCAATATGCAATAAAAAGTGGAAAAACCTGCAAAAAAAATAACATATACAATCCAGAATAACCAACAAAAGTAAATTTTGAAAAGTGTGCAACAAGAAATGCTTGTTGAGAATGCAACAAGATGATGGAGCTTAGTGGAAAGGAGACGCCTTCACTAAGTGGGCCGGCAGGGAAATTATGGCGCAAAGTCTATTTTTAGACATATGGATCATGGTCTATGAGTTGCAGGATGTTGTTTATGGATGATTGGTCATGTTGGGAAAAATAGATGGACTTCTATTTTTGGATCACAGCGGTGTGATCAGAGTCTATTTTTATTGTTCGATAAAAAATAGAAGAGTCAAATATTATTGTCTCATAATAATATTTAGACTATAAACTTTATCTTATCCTCTTGGAGCACTTCAGTTGGAGCTACAGATGTGGCACATGCAACTGTCTGAAGGAATCACATGGTTAACTATGGATTGACTGAGCTATTGCATGAAGGACTTCAGTTAGAACTCAAGTGGTTGAGTTCTGTGGAGTTAGATGAGCAGTTAATGGAGTTGTGTTCAGTTTGACTTAGTTGAACTAGTTGTATTTAGTCTAACTGGCCAATAGAATAAGTGATGAGTTGTGTGAATTAGTTATTAATTAATTCACTAATTATTAACTCACAACGCAACTGAAGAATACATCAGTTAACTCAGTGCATGGACAGTTCAGTGGAGACAAGTGTTAGAGGTTGAGATTGCTATCAGTTGTGACTATAGTTGTTCATGAGATCTTGCACAATCAATGGATTGAGTATGCCCATGAGAATTGCGCAGTATGTGCCCAGTATTATGCATGTATTCCACAATAGTGTATAATCGGGATAATCTCTGTGAATATGTGTTAAATTATTCAAAATTTCTACATGGTATCGGAGCTGGTTGATTTGTAGGAAAAATTCTGCAGGATATCAAAGCAAGCATTGATCATCAGATCTATTATTTAGAAAGTGTTTACATTTTATTTCTTCAGGCAGAGTTTGTAATCGAGCTAGGTAGCCTCTGGATTCATCCTTATTTTTGAAGGTGAGATATCCAGTGAATGCCCATACAATCGATCTCTGTACAAGAAATACTTTGTTTTCACGAATTTTAGATCAGAAGCAGTTGAGTTTTGAGCTGGTGGAATGGCGCTCAAGGATAAACTCAGAAACATCTAGGTGTGAGAATGGAGACAGTATGCCCCAGTATCTCACGAAGTTCACCCAATGTCGGGATGAGCTGGGAAGTGTGGCGGTAACTATTGAGGATGAGGATATGGTGAGTCTAGCTCTCCTTGGCCTTCCTAAGAGTTGGCATAGCTACCAGGACTCGGTGAATGGAAGGGAGAAATTGCCAGGATGGGAGAGACTTTGGTTGGATCTTGTGCAAGAGGAGATTAGACG
>APFE030601244.1:2325-23828 GCA_000404065.3 Pinus taeda | reverse complement strand
AACATGCAGAGCCAGAAGAAGTCTCAAACGATTGTGGAGGAGCCACGATTGGTGCAGCAGCTTCAGGAGGTTGTGGAGGAGCCACAACTAGAGAAGCTGAGAGGAGATCGAGTAGAGACATCTACTCATGCAGAGACCTCTAGTAGCGGGAAACTTTGAGCTAGGTGGGCTGAGGGATCACATGCAGCCATACCTCCAGGTAGGAGGTGGGGTGATGTGGATTGTTCGTCCCAAGGAGGAGGGGCAGGATCCTTGAGGTACCCAACCTCATGGATGAGACCTTGCTACGGGAGCCCCGATGTGGAGTAGCAGGAACTGATTGATTGGGTAGAGACAGATGTGGATGGAGTGGGAGATAGAGCGATAGTGCATGGAATCCCAGGACAACGCATAGCATGCAGGCTGCAGCAATGTGAGAGGCACAAGTGTTTTGCACAATGCTAGGTGGCATAGATAGGCGTGCAATGGTGTGAGATGCATGAAGATGTTGCAGTAGCAGAGATGTCCGAGAGGGAGCACTTGTTAGCAGCAGGTAGAGCTTCAGCATCAGAGTATGTTCCTAGCTCAACAGAGTGGTCAGTTGGGAGTGTTTTTGTTCCAAGTGTTGTTGGAGCAAAGTGGATCGGGTAGATCTGTTGCATGCAGAACATTCCAGAGTTACAGGATCGGGTTTGTGAGGAAGCCTTTCTTGTTGAGACGTAGTGTTGAAAAGTGTGCAAAAAGAAATGCTTGTTGAGAATGCAACAAGATGATGGAGCTTAGTGGAAAGGAGTCGCCTTCACTAAGTGGGTCCGCAGGCAAATTATGGCGCAAAGTCTATTTTTAGACATATGGATCATGGTCTATGAGTTGCAGGACGTTGTTTATGGATGATTGGTCATGTTGGGAAAAATAGATGGACTTCTATTTTGGATCACAGCGGTGTGATCAGAGTCTATTTTTAGACTGTCAGGTAAAAGATAGAAAAGTCAAATATTATTGTCTCATAATAATATTTAGACTATAAAATTTATCTTATCCTCTTGGAGCACTTCAGTTGGAGTTACAGATGTGACACATGCAACTTACTGAAGGAATCACGTGGTTACCTATGGGTTGACTGAGCTATTGCATGAAGGACTTCAGTTAGAACTCAAGTGGTTGAGTTCTGTGGAGTTAGATGAGCAGTTAATGGAGTTGTGTTCAGTTTGACTTAGTTGAACTAGTTGTATTTATGTAACTGGCCAATAGACTAAGTGATAGTTGTGTGAATTAGTTATTTAATTAATTCACTAATATTAACTCATAATGCAACTGAAGAATACATCAGTTAACTCAGTGCATGGACAATTCAGTGGAGACAAGTGTTAGAGGTTGAGATTGCTATCAGTTGTGACTATAGTTGTGCATGAGATCTTGCACAATCAATGGATTGAGTATGCCCATGAGAATTGCGTAGTATGTGCCAAGTATTATGCATGTATTCTGCAATAGTGTATAATCGGGATAATCTCTGTGAATATGTGTTAAATTATTCAAAATTTCTACAGTAAACATATCCGATGCAATAACCCAAATGGAAAGACTTTAATTGAATAATTTCTTTATTGATAACACTTGGTGAAGGAAAGCTACAAAAAGGGTTTGGAAATCCCCCTTTGTGGGATGGGTCCTTTGATGTCCTTGATGCTTCATTAATCGATCTTCTCTATCAATGTGTGAAAAATAAAAAACAATGTGTGATCTAGGTGGATGTTGGTGGGCAACCACCTATTCCACTAGGACCCTCACCACTATCTCTTTTAGTTTTTTAGTTTCCTTAATTGTATCACATCTTTCTAACAAGGTATTGTGCACATCAAACATAAATCATATGCCAAAGTTATGACCCCGGGAAGTTAATGTACCAATTTAGCCAAATCGGGCCCATAGTTTTGGCGCTTCATCTCCTAGGGTTATGTTTTTGGATGTTTAGGGTTTTCCATTATTTATCAATAATAAATAGGCCTTCGAGCCTCATTGTAACAGAGTTCAAAGGAATGTAGCCACCACATCTCTTCTCAGAGATAAGTTACCATCACCTGAGCTAGTATTATTTCCATTCTGTTTGTAAGCATATTTCAGTATTTGATATTAATGAAATGAAGTATTATTTTTGTTGCATCTCTGTATTTATGATTATATTTGTAATTTGTTGCATTCTTGTTTAATTTCGGATTAGTGGTATTAGAATGATCTTCTCTTTCTTTGTTTCTCTTTGGATGTCCCCAATGAGTTCGGGATATAAGGAGTTAGGACTTGAATTGGTTAAACCTTTACAATGCCAACCTCGCAAATCTTGACGACCTCCCATGGAAAAAGAGAAGAAAGATGGGGGGAAGGAGATACTTTCAAAATATAGCTCGAAGAAGCCCTCAAGTGATAAAGGAACGCAATGATGGACAAATTTGTTGAGATCCTTCAGCATCTACCCAAGGGCGACACATCTCCTTCTAGCAACTACTTTAGAAGTGCCACACCCTTTAAGGTACAAGTTAACTTTCACATCTGCATATTTGAGGGTCAGATAGATGCAGGCAGCATAAATAAATGGTTAAATCTATTAGAAGGATAATTTTCTTTCATGATTTTTACATTCGGGAAAATATTATTTTTGGGCTTCTCAATGCCACCCCACATGTTAAGGACTAGCGGGAAACCTACTGTGTGAAGAAGGACAAAACTAAACCCTCACTATTTTTGGCCATACCCACTTGGAATTTGTTCTGATATGCCATCAAGGAGTGGTACTACCCTATTGGGAGCTATGAGGATAAATACATAAAGTGGACCACACTGTGGCAGGGAAGGGACCAAGACGTACCAACGTTTACCAATGTTTTTCATACCCTTCACACAAAGTTCGGTATGAAGGATTCTGAGTGACATTTGGTACTCAAGTATTGTGATTGTACAAATAGATACATCTAGGATGAAATGGAGTTCTTGGACATCTCCTCGCTTGGCACGGTGTACCAATACTCTTTCAAGGTCGAGCAAAAGTTTAAACAAAAGAAGTGAGACTTTGGATCTGTGAATCTGAAGAAAGGGAAAGGTTCCCCCAAACTAGAGAACAAAGGGCAATGCTAAGGTGGGGTGACCCAAGACAACCTATCGAAGCCACAAGAAAAGAAAAATTCCATGAAGTTGAAGAAGGACAAAGGAAAGTGATGTGAGTTCAATAAGAGCCCCACTCACAACATAAGTGAGTGTCGGGCCAAGCAGTCGCTAGTGGCTGAGTTGAAGGCTTCAAAATTAGAAGTATGTTCCAAATCTAAGTCAGAACCCAACAAGAGGAATGAAAAAGGGAAGCATATTATTGATGCAGAACCAAGCACCACTATTTCCACCACCAAGATCCAAAAAGTATGAACTCGAGGATCCAGAGAAGGGGGAGCGTCTCTTCCACTCATAAATGTGGGTGAAGGGTTCACCACTACAATTCATTGTTGATAGTGGGAGCCACAATAACATTTCAGTAGAGGTCGTGAAGTGTTTGGGCATACTGACCACACCACACCCACAACCATACAACATCAGGTGGCTTCACTAAGGACAAGATCCCTAAGTCAGCTAATTGTGTCGCTTTCCCTATAACATCAAGCCCTTCACATATGAGGTATTGTGTGATGTTGCTCCTCTTGATGTTTGTGATATAATATTAGGAAAACCATACTCATGGAAGCAACATGTTGTATGAGTCGATACCTCACTCTGTTACTATTGCTTTGGGTAAACGCTTTACTGGATATTGGAGGTAGCTCCGCCTACCACCATCTCTTTGATCTCTGTTAAGAAATGCAGTATGATCATCTCCCAGACTAGGAGATTTGTTTTCTTTTTGATTTGCTCACAACTTAAGGGGAAGAGAGTAACCACATCCATGGCCCCTAGAAAGGTTTCCTCCACGCAATAGAAGAAAGTGGGTACAATCGTGTAAGAATATAGGGACATCTTCTCCTCACCCACAATGGTACCCTTGCATTGTCAGGTCAAGCATTCATTCGATCTGACTCCCGGAGCACCTCTACCCAATGGGCTGATATATTGCCATTTTATTCTGGAAAATTCCAAGTGCAAATAGCGATATGATCAACCTCAGGTGCCACACAAGTTTGAGGTGGGCGATAAAGTTGGGTTAGATTTACAAAAAGAACGCCTTTCCGAAGCCCATTGGAGGCTCAGACCACTCCAATATGGTCCTTACAACATTACCAAGGTTGTGGGAGACAATGATTTTAAGCTCAGCATTCCCCCATTCCTTGGCCTACACCAAATGTTCAATGTGGACTGCCTTCGATTGTACTTCCCACCATTACTAGACACATTAGACATTGCAGAACAACTCACACCAACAGAGTTAAACCCAGACTGCATGGAACAGGCCAAAATTGATTAGATTATGGACACATAGGTCAAAAACACTTTACAGCAGAAGATCCAACTATATCGGGTTGTCAAAGCTAGCCAACTCCTACACCAAGGCAAGTGGCTCACCAAGGACCAGGTTCAACAAAAGTTTCCTCATCTCATGGAGGCACTCAATGCAATGGGGACCATTGATTCCTAGGGGGCGAATGGTTCAGGTGGATGTTGGTGGCCACCCACCTATTCCACTAGGACCCCCACCACTATCTCTTTCAGTTTTTCAGTTTCCTTAATTATAGAACATTTCACTATTTTTGTTAGTTTTTCGGGTCCTGAACTTCCGGAGTCGTTTTGAGGCCCTAAATGACATTTTTTGGGAAAACCGAGGCTATTACAAGTGCTAGACTTGTGTTGGCCAATCGTAAGTTGTAGTCCTCAGATAGATATTTATGACAAGGTATTTTTCACATCGAACGAAGATCATATGTCAAAGTTACAACCCTGGGAACTTGATGTACCAATTTACCCAAACAAGGCCCATAGTTTTGGTGCTTCATCTCCTAGGGTTAGATTTTTGGATGTTTAGGGTTTTCCATTGTTTCTCAAGAATAAATATATCTCTAAGCCTCATTGTAACACAGTTCAGAAGCATGTAGACTCGACATCTCTTCTTAGAGATAAACTACCATTACCAGAGCTAGTCTTATTTTCATTCTGTTTGTAAGCATATTTTTGTATTTGATATTAATGAAATGAAGTATTGTTTATGTTGCATCTCTGTATCTATGGCTATATTTGTAATTTGTTGCATTCTTGTTTAAGTTCGGATGAATGTGGAGTACTCAAATGTGAGCTCAAAAGAAAATAGATGATAATGATCATGTTGAATCATGAATGGAAAACCCTCCTATTTATAACAAAGTATTGAGTTAATCTTGAAAATGGAGAATAATAAAATAATATTGAGCAAATCAAGATCTAACTGCTAAAAATATTTTATTACATTTTTTGGAGAGGGAAAGATATTCAAAATGTTCAAATATCTTTATTTAGAAATAATTAACAAATAAAATGATTTATTAATTATTTTGAGGGTATAAGAATGGTGTGAAATTAAAATAATTATTAAATAGTGATTTAACAATTATTCCAATAATGGAAATAAGGAATAATAGATATATAGTGATTTATCTAATTATTTCTAGGGGATTTAGTCAAATGTGACAAGGAATAATTAACAAACAATGATTTAATAATTATTCCTAGAGAAAATTATATAAATAATGATTTATGCAATTATTCTCATGGATATTTTGATTTTAATAAGAAAATAATTTAATAAAAGTGGTTTACTAAATTATTTTCCACACTGAAAGTGGTTTTACTATGGTAAAATGAATCCTACATGGTGTATTTTGATCCACCTAGATAGAAATGACTAGATGATCATTTTTGGGTGATAACAAAATGCCCCGGAATGTATGAGTGTTAGGAGAAAATTGTATGACTGAAATACGTTGTAGGCTACGCTTCCACGAGAGACCAAAGGTGAGTCAAAGAGAGAGAGAGACAATTGAAGAAATTCAAGGACAAACAAAAATGAAGGGGGCGAGACCTACCAAACTGATATAAGTCTCTTCTTATGTGGGAGTACATGATCTCAAATGAGGCAAGGGAGGCATACCCTTACCCGCCAAGATAACTATGTACAAATAATAATGATGAGCCCATCAAAGTGGGATTGAGCTACAATGTACATGATACATGATACATTTGCATCAATAGGCCAGAAAATCATAAAATGGATCCCATATACATAATGCGCTGGAAAAACATAGGTCAAGACTGAATAAAATAAC
This sequence comes from Pinus taeda, assembly GCA_000404065.3. Lineage (NCBI taxonomy): Eukaryota > Viridiplantae > Streptophyta > Pinopsida > Pinales > Pinaceae > Pinus > Pinus taeda. The sequence goes on along the minus strand of APFE030601244.1, from coordinate 17,583 downwards.
ATCTGACTACATGAGACATAATTCCCCTCAAGCTAACATGGTGGTGGGGGGGGGGAAGGGGGCGTCGCAACCAAAGAAGCCCTGCTAAATAGGAAAGGGCTTTGAAGATCTGAATGAATCATTGAAAGGAGACATGCGTGCTTTGGGTGTTGCAAGCGATGAAAACTAAACCCATCACATCCGTGGAACTACATATAAGGTTGGATCAACATCTGTGGTCATCCAGGCATGTGGGGGGCTACCTAAAGGGCCACCCCCTCATGAGATCTAGAGCATCTCACACACACCCAGGCATCACTAGGTCAATCATCTGGATCACAAAATTGTCAAGTGTACGAATCTCAATCATACGATAAGAATTTGTTGTCGATCACATGAGAAACAACTAAGTCAAAGGTAAATGATGATTCCTTTTACTTGATCCGAGGCACCGAAAAAAGATGGAAGCTGGAACCAAGGTACTGATGGGCCTCTAAATTAGACATAAATTAAGGCCCATGCCTTTAAATTAGACATTGATTAAGGCTCATATGACCAACCTTCAGCACATTAAACCTCTCTTTTTGCATTAGATAATGTACTTTTAACTTTAATATGTTCATTAGGAAGGTTTATGGTAATTTCTTATTTGTGCCTAATATTATTTATTTTTGTAGAATATTGTGAGAATATTGGGAAGATTATGGAGATTTGGAGGAGGAGATAATCTAGGGACCTGCTCCCTACTATAGGAGGATCAATATTAAATAATAAATCAACAAGATATTATGGAATTATGGCACAGATTGTGGAGCTCAAATGATTGAAAAAATCTAGGAATGTGTTCCCTGCCATTTAATGTCAATTCCTAGTATTGGGAACCAGATCCACTAATCAAGGGATTTTGGTGGGGAAAACTTCCTCCTTTCATGGGAAATGATTCCTAATCATTTTGTATAAGTACCAAGTCTAATTTTCCTCTAGGGGTGGATTTTTATTAGTCTTCTTGTGAAGAGAACTCGTATTTTTGCAGCTCCACTCTCATTTCTTGTAGGGATGTAATTGTATTGATGGAAATAATGAAGATTGGTGTCATGTTCATATTATAAACCTTGGTATTCTTCATAGTACTTTAATTTTCCTCTAGCTTGGCCATCCCAGGAGCCTCAGAACCATTTTGTATCATTTATGTTTCTTCCTTTCACTTCTTATTCACATGCATCTCTTGTTCTTGTTTTTTTTTCTATTTTTGCATTTAGTCTTAATGATTTCTTGTTGTAGTAATGGGTTAAATTGTTGAAGTAAGTTATTTTGAAGGATCAAAAGTATCATTTCATCCTTGGAATATCTTTTTAAGGTCATAGTAATCATTTAGCTACTTGGATTCGTTTGATTATTCCCAAATCTAGATTTCAGGAAGTTTTTCTGGCAAACAACAGTAAATTTATGCTATTTTTTAGAGCATGCTAATGATCTTCAATCGAGTTGATTCCACTTGAATTAGATAAAAAAAAAATTATAGTTAATAAAAAAAAGTACCCCATTGAATTTTCACTTGATTAGGTTATGCATTTGATAGATGTACTAGATCACTAGTTCTCAAATTTCTATATTTTAGACTAGTAATTTTTGCCATTTTTAGCATGGGTTAATAGAGGTCTTTTTGAGTGATTCCACTTGGAATGGAGACCAAAGACATCTTAGTCAATTAAAAAAATTGTCCCATCCAATTTGGATTTTATTTGGTTGGTTATTCAATGAATTATAACTCCCTATGGAAAATATGTTGTTTCCTGTAGTACTCCTATAGTAGCCTTCCAACATGCATATACTTGCCCAGATTCACTCAAGAAGCTTGGTTATTGTTCCTTAGGGTTGAATCAAGACACATAGGATCTAAATCAATTATTATGGAAGACTAAATAACACTTAGGACTTGCCTCTTTATCAATGCAAAACATTTTAGCGATTTGGGCTAATGGATAGATTTATGAAATGGGTAATACAATGATGATTTTATTGATTTCCGCATCCAATGAACTTTGGTAATGGATCCAAAGCATTTGAATGAAATGGTTGAAATTTAGTTCATGATATTTACTTATGCAATTAGAATAGGTTTCTTTCCTTTTACTTTCTTTCTTGCAATAGTTTGAGGTTTCCATTTCGAGCATTTCATTTTCTGCAATTTGTTTAGGATTTGGCTTCAGTACATGCACTCCATTACATCATGACAGAAAAGGAAGAACACATAGTTGTTCCACATATAGTGTCAATATCTCTTAAGTTTGTATGAACCCCAGGTTGATAATTAAAGTCAATATCCTTGGGAGTTGCAACATTCTTGTAGCAATATCGAGGCTCATCAGGTACACCACCCTCTAGACTACTCTTCTGGAATAAATGTGCTGAGGTCGACAAAAGATGTCCCACTAGAGTTAACACAATGAGGAATCCTTAACAAAGGAATGAGGTATCGTAGTAGAGTGATTGATGGATTGAAACTATGGATGATGGTGGAAGGAAGCAAGATGAGTGGTGGACTGACAAATTCCCTTGTAAAATCATGATATGTCTCGTTGACCTGCCAATGACTGACTCGATTCTAGAGGGGATGGTCAATGACTCAAACGGGGGTTTGGAAAAGACGAAGTAATAGAATTGGAGGCCAAATAGGAATAAAATGGGATGTATGTGAAATGACGATGTATGGAACACTGTAAATGGATTCAAAGCGACTTAGAACATACTCCATAGATACAAGGGTGACTCATCTCGGATTCTTTGAACAAGGGTGACTCGATGAAGATGCAACATGGGGAAGGCCCGAAGGGGACCATAAGAACACAATCAAATGATGGTTACTCATGATGAAAATTGACAGATGAGTCAACGAGTGCAAAGGTAAAGTGATACCAGAATACGGGTGGCTCAAATGAAGAAATTTGATTTTAATAGGTGGCAAAGTGAGACTTCATGGAAAAATGGCTTCCTAGTGAAGTGTCAAGTTACCCAAAATAAATGGAGACCCATTATAGAAATCAATGAGAGATTTCTAACAATGCTACCGTTTTTTCAAATAGAGCTATGGTTTGGTTGCAATGGGTGATGAAAAAACTAGACTTTTTCTTGTAAAAGGGCTTTTTGCCCCCAAATCCAATTCATTTTCATAGTGAGCTGTGGAGAATTTGGAGAGGAGGAGAAGGCCCTAAATCTTGTGGAGATCGTAGCGAAAAAACCAACCATCAGAATTAGGATCTGCAAGTTGGAGGTAGGTGGCCTAACCTTAATCATCATTTTTGGTGGATTAGAATTTCATATTAGGGCTTCAGTTCATTGTGGGGGACCCCTTCTCATCCTCACAGTCACAACATACTTTTCGGGGCCTTTTTTGCATTTTGGAACACAATAACTAGGCCCACAAGTGTGTCCAATGTAGTTTTGAGGGAAAAATATGTATTTTGGGCTGAGAGGATGGGTAGGATTCGTGGTATGTGGTGAGAAGAAGCTAAGTAGTAGACATGCATGCCTTTGACTCTGGACTCAGGTATGGAAGATTTCAAGGTGTCATGGTGAGAGAGAGATTTGGAGCCCCTTCATGTTGAGATTCAGAGGAACCAAGCAGTGAGAGTGGGGTTAGAGAAATATGGCTTATTGAAGTTCTTAGAGAACCCTATCATGAGATCTGGTGAGCCCTTGCCATCGAGGATTGTGAGTTACTGGAACCAAAATCAGGAGGCCTTTATAGTATAGTGGTACAGGATCAAGATCATGATCTAAGACATATTTTATGACAGGATTGCCCCCGTTGGGGGTGGTAGGGGAGATACATCTAGTGTTGCCTCGTGGGAGGCATATAGGTGAGTTTGTTGATCACCACTATGTACTGAGGAGTCATTAAAAGGACAAAACCATTTAGATTAGTGATCTAGAGAGGTTTGAGACATGAGCTATAGCCATAGATATGTTGCGGATCTTGGATAGTCATGCCTTCCACCATATCATTGGGGGGTAGATGATGTTGTTGGAGAGTGTGTTGGAAAGGACCTACTATGGGTGGGCCTAGATGATGTTGTAATCATTGAAATGACATTTGACACTATGCAGACGGAGGAGCGATGATAACTATTCATTTGGGACAAAATTATGCTCACTCTTCTTTGAGAGTATACCCACTATTCGACCTCATGTACAAATCTATTATGGGGGGCCATAGGAACCTAGGATGCACCACTAGGGGAAACTACTGAGACGAGGTGGAGGAGGGGGAGTCAGACGAGTGTTATGACTTGAGTTTTTTGCTAATTAGGATTAGATGCCACTATACATAGATGATTATCTGTACAGTGGCATGAACTATTAAGGGTTCTGCCAGGATGAGCACAGTGTCCAAATGGTAAGTGAAATTTTCTTTATATTTGATGCATTTATAGTTTAAGAAATATATGTATATGGTACTAATTTCTAAAATTGGAGGTATTATAGCACTGGTGAGCCAATGCGATACATGGGACGAGCTGCATTACTTGGGGCTGTAGATCACGGTGGGGTCACATCACAACAAAGATTGGGGAATGATTCTCTAATGGAGGATCTCTGACATAGATTCGACATGTTACTTACCAGGGTGACAGAGAGTGGGTGGCATGAGCTAGAAGATCGATATGCAGATGAGTGTATGGGTCTTCCCTCAAAGTGGCGAGGAAAAACACAGCGCATTGCTATGGTCGGTCACGAAGTATGAGATCTACGGTCTAGGGGGATGGAGCCATTGGTCGAGAGCCTCCAAATGATAGTGACTAGGCATAGGGATATGTGGGTCCCCATTTTCTTATGATAGCATGTGAATGAGAATGTCAAATGTATTTAGAGTAGTGGACTCAAAACACTGTATGATGATACAGATTTATGATTATGCATACTTTTGTGACAATTGTAGTTCACCATTTGTTTATGGATATCTTATTGTATATGCATGTGATAAATGCCAATCTAGAATGTTATTTTGCAATGGTATATACATAGTGATTATGGTCTCTAGGGACATGATTGAATGAAATGGATTCAAATTCACGTGCTAAAACCTTAACTCATATATATTTTCTAAATAGAGCAAGATTATGCACATGATAAATGTTATTAAATTGCATGACAAGTAGCAAGAAATCCAGACAAACATGAAGGTGAAGGATTTGAAGATCAAGGGAATCAGCTAACAAACCTATCACAACATCATATTTGGCTTGGTTATTGGTGGCAGATCATATGAAGACACCATTGGAGAGGACTAATGAATGAAAGTGGTGAAAATGGCCCAAATTGTTGAGGCTAGATTCCTGGTGAAGCAACTCACACCATAAAATAAAATAAAATAAAATAAAAAACGAAAACAAAAACAAAAACAAAAACAAAAAAACAAAACAAAACAAAACAAAAAAACGATATAAGATGTGGATGAGAGATCCATTTGAAGGATACTAGAAGACAATGTATAAGAAGGTGGGGAATGAAAACTACTTAAATGAAAGAAGGAAGAAAGAGATACGCACATTTCAATGCGAAATTCTATGGGTAAAATTTCTTAAAGTAGAGTGAATTTCAAGGATTGGGAAGGATTTCCCCTTCTGGAACCTCTAAAAGGTATGCCCCTTTGCCCAAACACTTACGAATGATGTAAGGTCGTATCCATAATGGTTCAAACTTTCTATGCCTTAGGAACTCATGATATTGGTCATAAACAAGAACAAGGTCACCTTCATGGAAGTTACGAGGGTGGACTTTTCGGTCATATTGAGATTTGGTTCACTTTTTTCAATGGTTTGAAATGAAACGTAGAAGTATTCACTGGCACGCTCAAGCATGATAAGTCGTTGCTCTAAAGGTTGGAGGTTTCCGGGAGGAGTTCGACGACAAGGTGAAGGGATGGGATTTCGTACTTGATTGGTAAGGTTTCCTCCTCTCTGAAAAAAAGGTGGAAAGGAGTGAAATCAGTGGTAGTCTTGACAAAAGTTCTATAGGCCCACAAAGTAGGGAATATCATTAAATTCTAGTTGGTCTTTTGTTTATTCACTGTCTGCTGAACCATAGTTTTAAGGACATTGTTGACAACTTCAACATAGAAATTTCCTTGGGGGTAATAAGATGACGAACACTGGTGTTTGAATCCCAACAGAGAGGATAGCTCATGCCATATCTCATCCTCACAGTGTCAGCCATGGTCAGAGACCAATTATTTTGAAACCCCAAATCGAGTGATAACATGGTTAAAGAAGAAGGGGGTTGCAGTAAGCATGGTGTTATTGAACATTTGCATGGCTTCAGCCCATTTGATAAAATATTTCGATGGCCATGATAATATACTTATGGTTATTAGAAGATGGGGGTCAACACTCCATGAATTCAATAGCCCATTTATAGAAAGGATCGGCTATGATGTCGAGATGGAGGGGAGAAGGTGGAGCTCATGCCTTAGGGGTGAATATCTGGAAATTGGGACAATGTTTGATGGCCTCAATATAATCACTAAAGAGAGAAGGCTAAAATTACTCTACGTGCATGATTTTCTGAGTAGTGACCATCCCAGAGAGGTGACCACCACAAGCACCACCATGGCAGGCATTGAGCACTTTCTCAACTTCAGCATGGGTGAGACAATGACGGAGGACAACATCGACACTGCGATGATAAAGATCGTCACCAATGAGGAAGTAGTGAGGGGATTGATGTTGAATGTTTTTGATCATCACGAGTGAGGAGGGAGACAAATTTTTGGATTAGAAGATAGGTAAGTATGTCACCATACCAAGGATCATATGAGGTAATAGTGAACAAGTGTTCATCTAGAAGATCATCATTTACCAGTGGATCAGTCGCACCCGAGGGAAATTAAAAAATGAGTTCAGTTAGGGCTAAACCTTTCTTACTCTCGAGTGTGAAAAATTCAAGATCGAATTCTTGAAATATAATGACCCAATAGGCGTACTTCCCATTACTGATCCGTCTACTTAAGAGGAAAGCCATGGGGTTGGAATTGGTCACAACTTTAGTGGTATGCATGAGGATATAATGACAAAGCTTTTGAACAAAGAACACAACATCTAGTGCCAACTTGTCTTCATGAGAATAGGACATAGGGGGGTCGTTAAGGTTCTTACTGACATAGTATATGACATGCTCATTTCCTGCAGAATATTCTTATATGAGGACCCCAACAATCGAATATGCAGTATACCTAGGTGGCATAGTATGGGTATAGAGGGAGGTACCCAAGGAAATAATGTAATAATGGGATGGGCCATAGTTATAAGGTAATCCCATGGTATTACATATGTGGTATTGAGAGAACCAATGTAGTGACACATGATATTGTATGTATGAATCATATATAGAGGCTAGAGACTCCCCATTGAGAGATGTCAAGGATTATTGTATTGGCAAGCATATGGCTTGTGGAGTGTTCTCCTTCCTTAAGGAGTGATTGTATGGTGTTACCCTACCTCAAGGGTTTGATATTAATCAATATCTGAAGTTTATCTATTTCTCTCTTTTTATTTATCGGTATATTTCTTTTACTATATATTTGCAGGCTAGATCTATTACAAGTGATATCAGAGCACTTTCTTAGGCAAAGCAGAGAAATTTGGTTTTTTCTTTCTTTGGGTAGCGAGTTTGCAGATCAGATATGCAAGTTATGGTGCACAATTTACAGAATATAATGGCATATCCGGGTTCTTTGAAAAAATATACCCAATTTGAAAAACAAAATCAGCCGAATCAGAGTCCTGATGAGGGAGATATCACTGATTTAAAAATCAACTGTGTTGTAGAAATTTTCAATGAAAATTCGTGGACGATGGATCTCCAGTTAATTTTTGTCGTTTTTTGGTGATTTTTGAGAAACAAATTTTATATCTAAGATCGTCTTGAAACATTAGCCAATTTAAAAAAAATCTGTCGAATTGGAGTCCCAATGAGGGAGATATCGTTGATTTAAAATCAACCATTTTTCCATAAAGTTTGCGACGGCAAGACAGTTGCAGTGTGAATATGAAATTACAGTGCCCAGATCGAGATTTCTATCACATAGGAAGATGCAGAATGGTTGTTCCATTTACGAAAATAGGTCATAATAAGGATTTTGAACAATATTGACTGAATTGTGGCCACTTTAACTTTTTTCCAGGTAAGTGATTTTTTTTCAAAACCCTCTTCGTGGCTTCTAGCAAGATGTTTTTTCAGGAAATGATGATGACCCTTCTATTGGAGAATTCATAAGCTTGGAAATGTTATAATACAGGGAAAAGTGGAAAAACTTAGTATGTCTTGGTTTGGAGGATGAGGTTGCCAAATGGGTTAGATCACTTGACAGCAAGAAGTTGTGCAAACTTTCTGATGAAGAATTTGAAAAAGTCTTTTTAGACAAATGGTATCATGCTAGAAAGCAAGAGAATGAGACATGTAAGGGGTTATTTTCTACTAGTATATCCTTATTGTATGTTCATGGATGCATTTAGAAGGAGATGATCATTGTGTCTATAAATCCTAGTTGCAAGCAAAGTCTTATAAATGTTAATTTGGCAAAAAACTTTCAAGTTCCAGCAAAAAACATGGAAAACACACAGGTTGATAATGAAGATGTTCAAGTTTATAAAGATTTGAAGATTTCTATGGATAAAGATATATTGCATTCTAATTTTTATGCTTCAGATATGGATAATGTGGATGTTTTTTTGGGATACCCTTGGATGGAATCTATTGGTACTATCAATATTAATGTGCAAAAAAAATTCCTAAAGCTCTGGTATAAAAAGAAGAAAATTATATTACAGGATATTTCCATCAATAAATAGGTAGAGTCCAAGGAGGCTGAAGCAGAAGATGTTGCAGGTATGGACACATCTGATGAAGAATCGGTTGTTGAAGTAATACTGGAAGATAAGAAACAACAGCAAGTGCCACAACATGTACCAGATACCAATCAAGCTCAATTAGGTGGTGAATTAAAACAAGATACACCATTGGTTAAAACTTTAGCATATCATCACCCACATCACCCAGCAAGAAAAAAACCTGCAAGATGGCAACGAATCAGCAACAAGGACAACAACTCCCACATGACAGATAGAGAGGGGCATCGATCCACCCACAACACATTAACATAGAAGAGCCATCAAGGTCAACTTCCATCTCAAGCGAGCGAGGCACTAGCTAGAACGAGGGCTCACCTTTCTCTTGGATGGCTAGATGCACGTACATGGTACCAGTGGACTACTCTTTTTAGTAGATCTTATTATTTTTGTTCTTCTTATGTTTTGGGGACAAAACATGTTTAAGGGTGGTGGAATGTAGTATACCTAGGGGGGATAGTATGGGGTACAAAGGGAGGTACCCAAGGGAATAATGTAATAATGGGATGGGCCATAGTTAATTGGTAAGCCCATGATATTAAATATATGGTATTGAGAGAACAATGGTAATGACCCATGGTATTGTATGTATGAGGCCTATATAGAGGCTAGAGACTCCCCATTGAGATATGTCAAGGAATATTATATGAACAAGCATATGGCTTGTGGAGTGTTCTCCTTCCTTAAGGAGTGATTGTATGGTGTTACCCTACATCAAGGGTGTGATAAAAAAAGAAGCATTTCTATCTATATTCAGATCTTTTTATTTCTATATTTTGTGTTTGTTTACAGTTATTGGGTATATCGACATCATTTCATATCTTGCAAGTTAGATCTATTACAAGGGGGTGGAATGTAGTATACCTAGGGGGGATGTATGGGGTACAGAGGGAGGTACCCAAGGGAATAATGTAATAATGGGATGGGATATAGTTATAATGTAAGCTCGTGGCATTAGATATATGGTATTGAGAAAACCATGGTAATGACCCATGGTATTGTATGTATGAATCACATATAGAGGCTAGAGACTTCCCATTGAGAGATGTCAAGGATTATTGTATTAGCAAGCATATGGCTCATGGAGTGTTCTCTTTCCTTAAGGAGTGATTGTATGGTGTTACCCTACCTCAAGGGTTTGATATTAATAAAGATCTGAAGTTTATCTATTTCTCTCTTGTTATTTCTGGGTATATTTATTTTATTATATATTTGTAGGCTAGATCATTACAGAATAGGTGGATGCAGAGATGTACAAGATGAAATCCCTCTCAAAGTTAGGTAGACTAATCAAGGGCACATAAGTGAGAGCACATTTGAGGGCATAAAAAGACTGTTGAGCTTGGTCATCCTAAACAAATCGAATGTGAGATCGAAGGAGTCTAAGAAACCCATGAGCCGTGGTGGCATAGTTAGGAACAAACAGATGAAGAAAGTTAGCTTTGCCTTGGAGGATTTGTAACTAGCAAAGGATACGAGGAGGAGGAAGTTCGAGAATGGCTTAAAATTTGAAAGGGTCAATAGTGATACTATCTTAGGGCACAATGAAGCCAAAAATTTGACTGATAGGAATGCAAAAGACACACTTAAGGGGGTTGAGGTGAATGCTATACTTGCGACATCAAAGAAACACAGTACACAAATCATGAAGGTGTTGCGACCAAAGTTTGGAATGAGTGGTGAGATCATCTAGATATGGACGGATAATATGAGCCAAGTCGTGCAAAAAGTAGGACATGGCATGCTGAAAAGTGGCCCTAACATTCTTTAAACCAAAAAGCATGACCTTCTAAGCAAACGTTCCTCACAGACTAGTGAAAGCAGTTTTAAGATGATCGACATAATGAATACGTATTTGGTTGTATCTGGAGAATCCATCCATAAAGGATAAAACCTCATGACCCACGCACTCATCAATGACTTGGTCTATGTAGAGTGTGGGAAAGTTGCCTTTAGGACAATCTTTGTCTAGATCACGAAAGTATGTGTAGACATGAATGGTGCCTTCTTTCTTAAGAAAGAGAATAGGATTGGACACCCAGGTGGTGTATTCAATGGTATAGATGAAACCAGCCTGTGTGAGCTTACCGATTTCATATTTGATAGCTTCATGTTTGGAAGGATGGATAGGCATTTTTTTTTGGTAGACAGGGATGGCATCAGGCCAAGTGTTGATGTTATGTTCAACAATGGCAAGATCAAGTCTAGGAATTTCAAAATAAGACCAGGTGAAAACATCACAAAATTATTTGAATAACTTGGTGTAGGCATCAATTTATTCTGAGTTGCATTGTTCCCCACAGATGATATTTTCTTCGATCCCTAGTTTATTCAAAATATTAATTTTGATGGTAGGGGAAATGTTAGCCATGTTTCCCTCTTCAAAAGCATCTAGTGCAGGAATGGGATTTCTAAACCAATTGAATTCACCATGAATGAAGTCTTTGGACTCCACAATATATTGGTCATGGGTTTGCTGCAGAAGGAAGTATTCATAATGGTGCATATCATCCCAAGGATAATCAGGAATGGTCATGGCTTCCATGATGTCTTCATCAGAATCGAAGGTGGGGGGACTAAAGGAAGAGGGACCACATGATGAAGAAGAGTTACTGGAGGCATCTTCATGAGAGACAAGGTTCACATAAGTATCATCAAGGTTGGGAGACATATGAACCATAGATGGAATATCTACCAATGTTCAGACTAGGGTGTTCATTGAAGAAGGTTCAACATAATCAAAATAGGAGACATCAAGGGATTTCAAATGCATCGATCTCATGGATGACGAAAGTTAGAGAATGGTAGTGTTATTACCTGTCATCGTGACATCAAGGGGAGGGATCACAATGGATGTTTGAGAGACCTCTTGTTCCAGTGTAGGAGTGGGACTAGAGTCCGCATGTAGAAGATAGGTTCACTCACTATGAGCGACCTATAATTTGTGAAGCACATGAATTGTATCACAAAAATCTTTGAGACAAGGACAACGATGAGAATAATGGCCATAATTATCACATAAAGCACATGGGTGATATGTGCGTAATGACCTATTCTTCTTAGCTGACTTAGGTAAGGTGACAGGGACCTTAGGAATGTTAGAATCAAGGAAGGTGTTACAGACCACATTATTGACATGATAGAGTTCAGGAAAATTATTGGTGGCATGACCAACAACATCACACAAAGCACATGGAGGAATAGGCTTTGGCAGCTTAGGAGGAGTTGGAGTTGTTGGGGGTACCCTGTCTTTGGTTCCCTTTTTCTAGGCTTTCCCCTTTCGATAGATGCTTTCACAACAGGAGTAGGTTCTTGTTGAGGTTAGTGTGGAATTGAAGCAAAGGCAAGGGTAATAACAACAGGTTGGACCAGGGTCAAAGCAGTGTAAGGTTTGAATTGATTAGGGGAGGTGTTTGCGGGAGGATCAATGTATCAGACTGGGATCCCCAAGGTAATGTTAGTCAAATTCAACGTGGTCATGATAGGTGTAGAATAAACTCTTGGGGGTGGAAATAAGAATGATATATGACCAAAATGATAATGGCCTGGAGGAACTACTCCAAGATGGTTGAGGCTTGTGGGAATGATTCCAGATGGAAATGGACTAGGAGAGATACCAGCAGAAGGAAATGATCCTTGAGGAGTAGTACCAGAAGGTTGGGTTGAGTTGGGAACAATAGTTTCTGAAGGTTCTGGATACTATGAAGGAATACCAGACTATTTTTAGGTGTTCTGTGATGCTTGGATCATGTAAACACTAGATGAGGTAGGCTTAGAAGGAGTTAGTTTTGGACCATAATAAGCACCAAGTAGAGTGGAACCTTTGTATACTCTAGGACAAACATTGGTCAGGGATGAGACAATATTATTCTCAGTCATGGAAGAGATGTTGGACTGAGGTGAAGTCTAGGCTTTGGGACCATATTACATCAACTGATCAATAGTGACGATCTTTCCATTGTGGGGAGATCACATATTATGGTGAATTGCAGGTGCGACAACTAAAATAGCATAGGTATAAATACAACCCAAAATGATGTTATAGTCTAAGGGAGCATCAAAGACTTCAATGTCAATAGAGATAGTCTTTCCAACAACTGTGATTGGACAGTTGCGAAAGGGAACCAAGTCACTTCCAAACACTAGCATCCATCACATAGGTGGAGGAGTTCATCTATGATACACCACTAAACAATGGAGTTTCTAATGGGGATTGGTATTTGAAATGCAACAAATGAAGGTAGGGGAGGATTTTATGACTTGTAAACATGAAAGACAATCATATATTCATCTTGGTGATCCATGACACCCAAAGCAGAGAGTAGAGATTTATGTTGGGATGTGCACATTTGGAGAACTTCCAGTGTTGAAATGGCAGTAGGAGGCTATGCCAAGTCATCTATTATGCTATAAGTATGGGTGGATTTAGTAGAAGCATCTTTTCTATGTAATGGACCTTTGGCAGTCTTGGGAATAACCTCAACCTTAGGCTGATAGATTTGTAAGGTACCATAGGATGATGATAGAGGCTTAGTGGAAACTTGGGATTGGGATTCAGTCACTGATTTAGTGGGTGGCTTTTCGTATTGATGTGATCGATTTTGGAGGTTGACTTGCTCAGTATTGTCCTCATCAGAATTCACCATAAGAATATGATAATCATGGTGACCATATCGTGAAGTTGGCAGAGCTTCTTGACTTGGTGTAGTTTGGGAAACAATATATCCTTTGTGAGGAAATGGATTGGTAAGCGTTGCTGGTTGAGATGAAGCAAGAGAGGGAGGAGGAGCAATGGGCCTTGGTCCTTGAGAAGCAGCTGCTTGAGCTTCCCATACTTGACACATCTGAGCTAAAATGGGACACTCATAAATTTAATGACTATATATGCCACAATAGGTATAAGGTTTGTTCGTCTGAAGACCCTTGTTTTTCTTGGGTTGTCCGCCCTGTTGTTGGGTTGCAGGGTTAGGCTGCGGTCCCTAAGGTGCATTGGGTGGTGGACCCTGGATGCCTTGATTACCTTGAGATTGTTGGTTATGTTTGCCATTCCCCTTGTTCCTTTTCTTGGGGTTGGGGGGACTAGGTCTGCTCTATTGAGCATGCACTTGACCTTGTGGAGGAGGTTATTGTTACGGAAAATGGGGGACATCCATGGAGGGTTGGGACATTGGTGCCAAAGGGGCAGGAGTTCTAGGTGATGCATACAGATAATAAGGAGAAGGGGAATAATTGGGATAAATAGGTGATGCAACAACTAGACTTGGCATCTATTGATGTACATGGGGATATGAATATGGTGCGTTGGGACTTGGATAAGAGTTTCTTTAGGGAGGATTGGGGGAGGGATAAATGTAAGAGGAACTGGTCCCTCCCTGAGGATGACCATAAATCATCGGAGATGGAGAATTTGGTTGAGGGTGTGAAATAGTTCCAACTATGCCATCCATGGCATGAGATGCCCATGATGCATTAACAACACCAGGCCAAGGCAGATCGAGGTTGATATTATAAATATAACCTGACTTGGCGTAGATAAGATAAAAATTTAATACTACTTGGAGCGCATCTTCTTCGGACTGGGGGAAGTGTGATGTAGCATATTTAGAAATAGGGGCCAAAAGTGGTCTAAGGAACCAATCCATATAGATGTGGTCTTTGTGTTGGCATCATGGCACAGTTTGGCGCTATGGCATTGGTGTTGTCCTTGATCGCAACTCACTCTGGGGACAGATCACAGTTCAGGCACTCAAAAAGAAGAAGAAACACATATACGCATGTTCACTTTGACGAAGCCGCGTATACACACGGGTTGGACATTCCCAAGGCGCGTATGCATATACACACACATTCATGCAAGGAAAAGCACGTACATGTGGGAGAACTTATTTTTGGTCCATGGTATTTAGTCCGTGGTATTTGAACTTATGGTTTTGGGCCATGGTATCTCGTCATAAGTGTTGATCCCAAGTATTGGTTCCATGGTATTGAATTGTTATGGTTTTTGGACCGTGGTATTGTGAAAGGCCTAAGGCTATAAAAGAGGAAGGAGATCATTTGGCAAGGCATCATCTGAATTATTGAATATCTGATAAAGTGCAAGATTTGGAATACGGTGATTAGGTTATGGTGCAGATCTGGATCTGAATGAAGGAGGAACCTGAGCGCAAGGAGAAGGATAAGTTCTATTGATGGGTCAAAATCTTAAGGCTTGAATTGTAGTATCTTTGTATGATTTTGATCTGTTCTATGTGGCGCTTGCTTGATCTATAAATCTGGTAATCTGGGTAAACTAATAACTGAACATTTGAAGGGGTAAATTATCTTTATAGATCTGTACACAGGATCAGTGAAGCGAAGGTGCGTATACACGCAG
>APFE030601242.1:225438-279068 GCA_000404065.3 Pinus taeda | reverse complement strand
CATTAGGCCTAGGTAATCTTAGGATTGGATATGGGGCAAAGTTTTGAGAGTGGGTCTCAGTTTAGAGCCTAGTGATCCAGTGTGGATTGTGGTAAAGCCTGAGAGACTAGGAGACAAGAAAAGTCCTCACGATGTAGGTGGCGAAATTGGTGGCATCCATGTTTGTTTAGCATAGTGTTCTAGCGTAGATAATGGTATATCATATTATTACATGTTTATTATGTTGATCTAGTGATATATGATGGATTATGGTAAAGCCCAGTTTCAATTGATGAGGGTGAGGTGGTTTAGCCTTGAGATGCCCTAGTTGGTTCTTTTGGTTTGAGTCCCACATTCATTCTTGGAATATGGCACGAGGGTGCATGGCTAAAGAGAGATTTGGCTCAGCCATTCTATCATTGGGTGGAATGTGGTAGTCCCGTATCGGGTTGGATTTTGTATTCATTAATAAGAGGTTCTCTCCTTAATATCATATGTATAAATTTACTGGTTTATATGTAGATTTTATGGCTGATGTATCCTTGATATTTTTGTTGTTATTATGTTGGTTATAAGCATGTATTATGACAATGATGATGTATGGATTTCCTCATGTTTTTATTTGTAAATGAATGAACAATGTATATATGACCTAATAGATGATAATGCACCTAATGATATAAGGGAACAATGCTTCTTAGCGATTCTCAGATAAGTATGAGACCCCTATGATTAAATCTATTGCTTACACATGTAGATTACATATTTGTGATATGTTTAATTTAATGTCTTTCATGGCTAGTAGGGGTCTAGTCAAGACCTTGTTGAAGTAATTACATTTGTATCATCATTACCCTATTATATTTTTCTTTTGAAGGTGTCATTTAATTCTGGGGAGTGACCTAGGATTTGGGCCTGAAAAAGTGGCTCAAATCCCAGGGATGCAAGCACAACACTAAGAAAAATAGTCCCGGGATGTTGGCATGCCATGCTGTGGGATTTTCTAGAGCCCTCTTGAGGCAAGCATGCCCATCTCATGGGAGAATTGAGGATTAATTGGTCTAAAAACTTAGTGGGACCCGGGGGCTTGTTTACAGAAAGGTTGGGATAGGTACCGAGATTCTTCATGTTGGCATGCAAGGTCTATATGTTGTGTTTCAATTGATTCCACTTTCTTAAGGTCACATAGGAGGTCGAATACCATCATAGTAGCCTCTTGTCACATGTTTACCCTGGTTGGTCGATTACTTGGGTAGATGTGGGAGAGGGTATTATAGAGTGGTATCAGAGCATGGTTCACCTCTTAGACTAGATGGGCAGTGTGTGTTGGTCATGCATTCATGTCATTTGAATGTGTATTAATCATCCTATAGTCTATATTATTTTTTTGTATGCATGATGTTGGCCATGGTTGTAGCAATGTTGCCATGTGAAAGACGATGTTGTTGTTGTGAAGTGTGTTATCATGAGTGTATGATTGCTTACATATTGCTATTCTTTCTTATTGTGAGTGTACAATGGTGCAGTTGTTATTTTCATGCATGAGGTCATGGTCTGTGTAGTTGGTATGATCATGCATTGGTGACTGGACTCTAGCTAGAATGATGGTTATATGGTTATGTACTTCTGTATTATGTGTATATATGTTGTCATGATTATGTTATACATGTATTACACTAATTTGGTTGATCTTGCAGGCGAGATATCCTCCTCAAACTTTGCTAAGGTACATTGGTTTATTGTTATTTGGTTTAGTTGACATAGTATGTCTTGCAGGAAAGAGATCAAAATGGCCAGTAAGATGGTAGACTACAAGTATTGTCCCTATGAATCAGATGAGAAGTGTGGTGTTGGGCAGTCTTCTGACTTAATAGACACATTGAGAAGCATGAAAGAAGAAATAAGGGGTTGTAAGGTGGACAATGAAAAAAATCATGAAATCACAAGGGAAACAAGCAAAGGCTAATGTGATACTCCTTCACAGTTTGTCAAAATTGTAGTGGAAAGGGAAAATTTGGATTAGCCATGGACAAGAGGACATAATTAACGGTGAATATGGAAATAGATCTCATGGTGGTCACTGATCGGGTAGAGATGACATGATTAGAGATGGCAGATTGTTGGATACTCTAGATAGGAGACGTGATAGGTACATGTACTATTCTAGTTCTAGTTTTGATAGGCATCATGATCATCATCATTATCATCCGTACAAGAGGAGTGAGAGGGGATACTTGCCAGATGAATTTAACAAAGTGAAGCCAAATCATTTTGATGGAGATGTGAAGAAGCCGGAAGATGGAGAGGCTTGTATACTTGGGATGAAGAAGTTATTTTAGTTGCATACTTACACATACAATATGAAGTCTGGAGTAGCTACCTTTAGCTTGAGAGATAAAGTATACATTTGGTGGGAAGATGTGAAGCAGGTCAGAGTCATGAGGATGGAGGATTTGAGTTGGCATGAGTTCAACAGGCTTTTTAGGAAGAAGTACTTGTCAGAAAGGTTCTGTAATAGTAACGCCAAAGAATTCTATGAGCTAAAGATGGGATCAATGAAAAATAAAGAGTAAAAGACTAAGTTTCTGGAGATATTGAGGTATTTTCCATATCTTAAATATGAGAAGGCTAAAGTTCAATGATTTGTAAGTGGTTTTCCATTAGCATTTAAAGATTGAATTAAATATGATGAGCCTTGATCACTCGAGGAAGTTAATTAGAAATTAAAGCATTGCCATGAATGACCAAAGCATAAGAATGAATCTCAACAAGGATGGAAAGGGAAGGATAAGGATAAAGGCAAGGGTAAATGTCAGCCAAAAAGAACAAGGCCTCAGAATTCAAAAGAGAAAAAAAAATGTGGCACCAGAAATGAATTTCAATATATTTAGATAGGGACATGGATCACAATAGCAACATAGAGGTGATGGTACTGGGTGATTGGAGTGTTGGACAGTAGTAAGGAACACCTTAAGAAATATATAATGGATAGGAGGCAAAGACTATTGGAAATGTTGGTAATAGCATTCCTCGTATCTATGCCTCACTGTATAATATACAGGTAGACTACTAGGCATCTATCATTGAGATGAGTGGTAAGCTTTGTGATCAAGTTATTTCTATTTTGATTGACACCGGATCTAATTATAGTTATGTCAGTCCTGACTTGGTGGATAAGTGTGGTTTGAATAAAGAAGTGCAAGCAAAATCTTGGTTATTGTATTTGAATACAAGTACAAAGAAGTGATTTCATCATTGGGTAAGAGTTTGTGCATTTTATTTGAATGGCATGCCTACCACATCACATTTAAATGTATTGCCATTGGGATCATATAGTATGATATTGGGTATGGACTGGCTATACCTTCATATGGCCAAGGTGGATTGTTATGATAAACCCATTCAGTTTGTGGATGACAATGGAGAAGCAAGAGTCTTACAGGGAAAGAAGAAAGCTACATCAGTTAGGATGGT
Source organism: Pinus taeda (assembly GCA_000404065.3). Lineage (NCBI taxonomy): Eukaryota > Viridiplantae > Streptophyta > Pinopsida > Pinales > Pinaceae > Pinus > Pinus taeda. The sequence continues at coordinate 275,615 of APFE030601242.1, read as the reverse complement.
GACATCTATGAAGGAAAGTTGCAGTCGTAGAAAAGGTTGTGTGTTATTTGTAGTGAAAAAGGTAAGGAAGTTGAGGATCTAGATGTTTTGAGTAGGTACCCAGTTGAAGTTCTATAGTAGTTTTAGGATGTGTTCCTTCTAGATATTTTAGGGTTTCCACTTCACAAGGAAGTAGACCTTTCTATTCAGTTAGTGTCAGGGGTAGTTCCAACTTCAAAAGCACCTTACAGAATGAGCACACCTGAGTTCGTAGAGTTGAAGTTTCAATTGAAGGAAATGCTAGACAAGGGATACATTGGGCTAAGTGTATCACCATGGGGCACATCAGTATTGTTTATGAGTAAGAAGGATGGTACTCTCATATTGTGCATTGACTATAGGCATTTGAACAAAGTGACCATCATGAACAGGTATCCATTACCAAGGATTGAGGACTTGTTCGATCAGTTGAAGGGAGAAGTAGTTTTCTCAAATATTGAATTGAGATATCGGTACCATCAGGTATGTATTAGAGAGCAGGATATTACAATACAAATTTCTAAACCAGGTATGGGTATTATGAGTTTGTTTTGGTTCCATTCAGTTTGACTAATGATCCAACTACATTTATGTGCTTTATGAATAGTGTGTTGTGCTTGTATTTAGATAAATTTATTATTCTTTTCATTGATGACATATTGCTATATTCCAAAAATGAGGAAGAACATGTCAAGCATTTGGCCGTAGTGTTGAGATTGTTGAGAGAGCATTAGTTGTATGCTAAGCTCAACAAGTGAAGTTTCTTTCAGACTAAGGTGCATTACTTAGGAAATGTTGTCTCAAAGGATGTGATAGCAGTGGATCTAGAAAAGATAAGAGCTATCATGGAGCGGGCATCTCCTAGGAATGTGGATGAGGTGAGATATTTCATGGGGTTGGCAGGCTATTATAGGAGTTTCATCAAGAACTTCATCAAGAACTTCAAATAGATTCCTTTGCCTATTACATCATTGCATAGGAAAGGTTAGAAGTTTGAATGGACAAAGGAGTGTGAGGCTAGTTTTGAGCAGCTTAAGCAGTTGTTGCCACATGTACCAGTGTTAAAGATTGTAGATCCAGACATAGAGTTTGTAGTATGTACGTATGCTTGCAAGAGAGGACTTGGTGGAGTCCTTATGCAAGAAGATAGGTAGTGTGTTATGAGTCATGGAAACTAAATGAACATGAACATAACTATCCAACACATGATATTGAACTAGAGGCGATCATATATGCGTAAAAAATGTGGAGGCACTACCTTGTTGGTAGGAGGTTTGTATTGATGAGTGATCACAGTGGGTTGAGATACTTGTTTGACTAGCCAAATATGAATGCCAGGAAAGCTAAATGGTTGGCCATGATTAGTGAGTTTGATTTTGATATCAGATACAAGAAAGGAAAGGATAACAAGGTGGTAGATGTTCTTATCAGGTGGATATAGGTAAATCATATAGCATCTATGAGTTACTATGGGATAGATCTACATGATAGGATCTTACAGATAGGTCAACAGGATGTCAGGTATATGGAGATTGTGCACAGATTGCAGAATATTACAGGTATAGATATAGGTAGTAATAAATACATATATATGTAGTGGTATAGGTACAAGTCCATAGGATGTGGACTATTATCTCATGGTAGATGGATTGGTCAGGTTTAGAGAAAGGACATATGTGCCAGAAAGTAGTGAGCTCAAGAAAGTGATCTTGAGGGAGTTTCATGTGAAACCATATCGAGGTCATGTAGGCTATCAGAAGACAATGAGCATAGTGAAGAAATTTTATTATTGGTCGAATCTGAAAAAGGATGTAGCAAAGTTTATGTCTAGCTGTTTTGATTGTCACCAGGTGAAAGCAGAGTGTAGGCATCCAAGTGGATTGCTACAAATGATTTTGATTCTAGAGTAGAAATGGGAGGCCAATTTCATGGAATTTATCACATTTTTTCAGAGGATAGTGAGATATCACGATTCCAACATGGTTGCTATTGAAAATTTGACAAAGGTTGCACACTTCATTCCAGTGAAGTCTACATTCTTAGCTAGTGATGTAGCACATATTTTCATTCAAGATGTGGTCTAATTGCATGGGGTTCCAAAGAAGATTATCTTAGACAGGGATGCAAAGTTCACTTCCATGTTTTTGAAGAAGTTTTTTGCAAGTTTGGGCACAAAGTTGGCCTTCAGTACAGCCACAGGTGCTTCACACAATGAACCTCTAACATATCGCGTGTGTTCAGGACATATTAAACAATACCCTTAATTTGACTACATATTGGAGTGATCTAGTTAACAAGGTGTTGATAGGACTGGATATGTTGGTAGACATGGAGCAGGAAATGCAGATAATCAAGAAGAATTTGAAAGTAGCATATGATAGGAAGAAGAGCTATGCAGATCAAAATAGGTTCTTCAAGGATTTCGAGGTTGGAGAACTAATGTACATGCACATCAAGCTGAAGAAGAGCTCCTTATGGATTACATCATGTGCCACACTGGTACCACAATATTGTGGACCTTAAAATATCATTGAGAGGATTGGACTAGTAGCCTATTGGCTTGCATTGCCTCCGATAGTGAAATTACATGATGTTTTCCATGTGCCATTACTTAAGAAGTATGTTAAACATGTTGATCATGTGATTGATTGGTCTGTATTGCAGGTGGAAGCGAATGGAGAATTCCAGCCGAAGCCTCAGTTTATATTGTAGAAAAAGGTTTTCATGCTCCATAACCAAGAAATAATGCAATTTAAAGTGAAATGGAAGTGCTTTGGTTCTGATGAAGCAACATGGGAGATGGCGGATCAGATATAAGCTATGTATCCTTATTCGTTGGCTGAGTAGATGTTTTGGTATATGATTTTAAATATGTTTTGGTGATGTTCGGTATATGTACATATGTATATGGATGTAAATATCACCATGATATATGTTATAAAGCTCTAATAAGCGGTATCGGTGTAATGTCATTATAGTTGTCTTATTGTTATGTTGTCACATTGGTTTGCTTTTCAACAGGTTGATCATTGTAAATACTTCATTGAGCTATATTATAAAGCTCCATGGGAAGTATGTTTATTTTTCAGTAGTTATGCTAAGGTATAGGTGTAGTTGAATGTCGAGGACGGTGTCCCCCAAGGGGGAGGGTTCTATAACAACCCTGCTGAAAATTCCTTGTCATAAAAGTTAATAAAGTCAAAATAATAACCACAATTTACTGGACACTTACTCCAAATTGAATGTTCGGCAAAACATCCTAGTGGATGTTCATTTTGTTTATTATGGCTAAGGAAATGGCTAAGGATTTGGAAAGGAAAAATGGCATTTTGGCACATTTATTCATGAAAATAATGGAAATTAGGAGAAAAATAAGGATAAATGTCACAAGTTGCATGTGAGGAGTAAATTGAAGGAAAATAATGGAAAATGAATAAAATAGAGACATAATTGATAAAAAGGTTTCTCGGGATCAGTTTGTAACCTTTTGTCAGTTCAGTTTTGGAGCTCTCTCATTATTCTCTCTCTCTCTCTCTCTCTCTCTCTCTCTCTCTCTCTCTCTCTCTCTCTCTCTCTCTCTCTCTCTCTCTCTCTCTCTCACTCTTGGACACTTAAATTTTTCTTGGAGCACTTTTTCATTAGATCAAGAAAGGAAATGAAGGAAAGAGAAAGGAAGGAGCAAGAAAGGAAGAGAAGGATCAAGAAACTACAACATGATTCTTTGTAGATATCAATTTTCATGTGTGTTTTCCTTGCTAGATTTGGAATCCATGGTATTACATGTGGTTCTTTTGTTGTTATGGCATATGTTTTTCCAGCTATGATAGTGTTTCCAGCCTAGACTTCCCATTTCCAGATAACCATGGTGTGATGGCGTTTTCATGTTTTGGTTGAGCTGAATTGTCAGATGGATTCGAACCTGAGTGAGGTGGATCTTCGAATGATAGAACACATGGCCTAATGACCCCTTAGCCAAATTGTGGTTTGCGGTAAAGTTGTATGTTGTGTTACCTAAATGGGCCTAGGAATCCTCAATCAGTAATGGTGGGATATATGGTAAAGCCTAGAGGTGGGTGCTCTCCATTAGGCCTAATAACCTTGAGATGGTATATGTGGTAAATACTAGAGACTATGTCTTGGTTTAGGGCCTAGTGATCCAGTGTGGATTACAGTAAAGCCTGAGAGAGTAGGAGACACAAAAATTCCTCACGGTGTAGGTGAAGAAATATGGTGGAATCCATGCTGGCTTAGCCTAGTGATCTGGTGGAGATCATGGTAAAGCATGTTATTACATGTTTATTATACTAGAATAGTGATCTAGGATGGATTACGATAAATCCTTGTTTTATTGATGAAGGTGAAGTGGTTTAACCTTGGAATGCCCTGGTTGGTTCTTTTGGTTTCAGTCCCACATTCATGCTTGGAATATGGTATGGGGGTGAATGATCAAAAAGAGATATTTGGCTCAGCCATTCTATGGTTGGGTGGACCGTGGTAGTCCCATCACAGTTTGGATAGTGCATTGATTAATAAGAGGTTATCTCCTTGATATATTATGCATAAATGTATTGGTTTATATGTGGATTTTATGGCTAATGTATGTTCGATATTTATGCTGCTATTATGTTGGTTATAAGAATGTATTATGACAGTGATGATGTACGAGTTGCCTCATGTTTTTATTTGTAAATAGATGAAAAATGTATCTATGACCTAATAGATGATAAGACATCTAATGATATAACGGAACAATGCTTACTAGCGATTATCATATAAGTATGCAACCCCTATGTTTAAATCTGTTGTTTACACCTGTAGATTACATATTTGCGATACGTTTGACAAATTGTTTGTCATGGCTAGTAGGGGTCTAGTAAATCCATTGTTCAATTAATTGCATTTGTATCATCATTACCTTGTTGTCTTTCTATTTTGAAGGTGTCATTTAATTTTGGGTAGTGCCCTATGATCTGGGGCTGAAAAGGTGGCTCAAATCTCAGGGAAGCTCACACAACACTGAGAAAGATAGTCTTTCGATGTTGCCATGCCATGCTATGGGAACATTTAGAGCTCTCTGACGTAGGCATGCCCATGTCATGGGAGATTCTGGGTTTAATTAGTCTAATAACTGAGTGGGACCCAGGGGCTAGTTGCCGAAAAGGTTGGGATGGTTCATGGTAGTCCTCATGGTGGTGTGGAATGTTTGTATGTTGTGTTTCCATCGATTCCACTTCCTTAAGGTCACATAGAAGGTTGAATCCCATCACAGTAGCCTCTCATCACATGTTTAACCCCGTTGGACGATTACTTGGGTAGAGGTGGGAGGAGGGAGTTACAGTGCAAAATCTTAACCTTAATCAAGAGTTGAGGCAAGAAAAAACCCTAACCCTAACCTAAAACATCTAACATGTATCAGGATATATTAAATATTTAATCATCAGAAAAGAGGTTTGATTCTTATCTTATTAAATATTATTCCATAATAGGTAAAATCATTGAGTGACATATTCAACAAGAACATAAGAATTAAAAGGTCATATAGGATTCATATAAACCACAACGTCCATGGAAATTGTATATTGAGTGTTTTTTCTTTTTATTTGGAATACATAATTATGAATAAAAGAGCAAGCCATTAACTTCACTTTTTAGATGGATTTTCTTACATTCAGTTTTATTAAGATACATCTTGTGTTTATTGTGGGTTACCTCTTTAATTTCACTTAGTTTAATAGCTTGTGCATTAAATTCATAATATAAATTATTATATAGTAAGAAATAGTTTCCTATAAAGAGTTTCTTTAATAAAATATTTATGATATTTTACAATCACTATGATAAAAAAAGAGAAGAGAAGAGTGTAAATTAAATCTTAAATATACCTACATGGAAAGTAATAAGCAATATTAAAAACTTTTAAAATAGTATTATAAGATTTAAAGAAAATATGGTATTATTTTATTCAAAAATGCTTGTAGGAAAATATATTAGCATTTAAGTTTTGATTGGTAAAATAATTAAAAAAATTATTATTTAAAATGTTATGAATTTATGTATTTTGCATGTCAACTCATACTAATAAAGAAAATTTCAAAAATAAAGTATATAAATCATTTATAAATAATGATGACATTGTTTGCAATTTAATATGGGAAAGGTGTTGTCACATAACATTACATTTAAAAATGAGAAAGTAATACTTATATTAACAAATAACAAATTGGTCCATAAATAAAATACTTTAATTTCCACCTTAATTTCACATCTCTGTATAAAGAGATAAAGTAATTGAAAAAAATGATATGTTTATATGTTTATATATATATATAAAACAAGAAAATATTTTATTTTCCATAATAAACAAAATATTTCATAATTTAAGTTTAAAAAAAGAATCTTATATATTTCACTTCTTATTACTAGGAGATGTGTAATTATTTCATTCTTAAGATGAATTTGATACATAAGATTTAAAAAAAATTAATAATAAAGAAAAGTTTAATATGGGTTATACATTAAATATTTCAACATGCATGTTGAGTAAAACTCATAAGAGAAAGAGTGAGATGATTCTTATTCCATTAAAATGTGCTTTGAGATTTATAATTCTATCAATGTTTAATCTAGATTTGATATATTAAATTTCAAAAAATACTAATAAAGAAAAAAGTAAATACATGGATACAAGGTAAAATATTAATAACAAAATTATTCAATTTGTGTGTATAAACATATAAAGATAGAGTGTGTGTTGCTCAAAACTAACATAGATCCATCTAACTCTGAATCTACCAAGAGCTTTGAAGAATCAAAACTCACGAGGCTCAAACATTTCCTCAAGTTCTACACTAAAAAATAGGTTTGCATCTAGAGGGATTTGATCCCTCTCCCCGCTTCGTAGATCTAGAGTTAGATGGATCTATGCTAGTTAATTTTACATTCATATGAAAATCGATATTAACTTAGTATGAAATCTTTTTGTTTCTAGAATAAGTATTTTTTCTGCATAATAATTAAAGTCTTAATATACGTTACCTCTTTTAAATTTTAACTTAGAATAAACTTTAATTCTTCAGATTTATGAAAATTAACATACCATACTCATTTCTGAATTTAAAACTATACTAACCTTTAAAATAATAATAATAATAACAACAACATCATTTTCAACACAAACTTTATTTTGGTTACTTCAATAATTAGAAATAACACTTATTAGTATACATGTAGATTTGGTTTGTTGGTTAGTTAGGTCATTGAAATATTTTCTCAACAAGCAATCTCCTTTTTTGGAATTTGTTGGATCTCATAAGCATTATATATGTGCCATGTACTTGTGAGTTTTGTGGTGAAATAGGAAGATAACTTTGTGTGTAATCTTTGCATTATGTTTTATTCTCTAATTTTTTTACTGGTATCAAAGACTTTATGAGCTTCACTCCCTCGAGGGAGGGCCCGAGAAGATGAAAGAATTATAAAGACTAAATCCCTAGTGTGTACATAAAGTAATCACAGGTTACATTATTGTGTCTCAGTATTTGTTTTGTGTACTTTCTGTGTGGAGTGTGATATGTTCTTTTCAAACTGGCTCAACACATTTGACATAGTCGAGGAGGAAACCATGCCTTACGACCAACATTCATGAACTTATTCATGAGTGGCTCTAGAGTGAAAACCAACTTCGTTTGTACTTTCTCAGGCTTGTTCCCCACTTCTGACATGATTTGGGATGTTATTCCTTGAACACTGCAATCAGAGCATCTCACTTCAAATGAAAATGTTCTATCTTCTTCTCCTATCACTAGCTTGATGGAAAGTTGCAGCCATGGATCCCATAATATATGTCCTACCAAGGTAAAATTTAAACACATGGACATGTTGATTCCTTGGCATAGGGAATAAATCAATGGTCTACCCTAAACCATAGCGTAAGGCAAAAGGACCGCAAACCTAATATGTGAAGTAAAAAATATGGAAGGGGAGGTTGATCCTATCGGGTCTGATTCATGGATTATTACTGCTATCCTTGAGAGTTTTGATTCATATGAGATTTGAAACTCGGATTAGATACCACCATTGTATTGGTCAGATCGCTTAATCAATCCCCAGTTGGATTATTGTTTCAAGTTGCTATGTGCAAAGGAAATAATCACATGTCGATGGCTTTGGATTTTGTAATACAAATATTTTTTGCTCACAATTGAGCCATGAAGGTCACAAGAAGAAACTTCTTTCAAATGATGAGCAAGTTGATTTCTCTTATGGAGTGGGGAGAAAAGGGGACATCGACTATGAGACACATACTCTATAAGGATATCTGACATCGCTTTACAGAGAGCAGGATCAACTCTCAAACCCTACTTCAGAAATCTATGACAATGTCATAGGTATAGATTCAGAGCCATGGTATTGGGATCGGTATGATGCAAGCCATCAAAATTCTCATTCCATAATGCCACGTGGTGTATCCATTAACCATATGGAAGAAAGAAGGGTATGTACAGTGTCAAATTACTTACATATCAAATTTGTTGTCTCTCCTTTAAAGAATTTGGCATGGTTGTAGAGTGTTAGTCCCTATAAATGATTTTATTGTGGTGGAACATATTTTTAGTGGCTATAAAATGAGTTGAATGTCGTGTTTACTTGTCTCGTTTTGATTGGAATCAAAGATTGAAGTTGCACTAATATAATGAAATGTCTTAGAGATTAAAATACAAAAACATAATGAGATTCATGACCTCAATATGAAGTTTGGTTAGAATTTGTCACCCTAACAAATGATCGGGAAGTTTGGAGATCCAAAACTATCATCAATGAAATTTGGTCCAACGATAGTATGTGACAATGATGTTGAGTTCAATAGAAAGCTTCTCATACTCTTCAAAACTAACTATCATTGACTTATTTTTTTAGTTATTTAAATATTTGTTATTTTGTAAAAAGTGTAGAACCAATTGTTGAGGAGTGTTACATAATCCAAAATAGTGGTTCTTGGCACTAGAAACCCTTTAAAGCATCACTAGTTCGATTGTTTCTACAAAGTATTACGGTTAGTTGTTTTTGGCACTCAGAAGCCCTTGAACATTGTGATCTAGATTTATGAAGGAGTGAAATGAAATATAAATATAAACATAAACACAGAGAAATAGTGAAACAAAACATCAATTCTTTAATAACAAATTATTGAAAGTTGTTTACATGCAGAATGGAAATAAACTAGCTTAGTTGATGATAGTTTATCTCTAAGAAGAGATGTGGCCTTCTGAACAATGTTACAACAAGTCCTAAATGCCTATTTATTATCAAGAAACAATGGAAAACCCTAAACATCCAAAAACCTAACCCTAGGAGATGAAGCGTCAAAAGTATGTGGGCCTCGTTGGGGTAAATTAGTGCATCAACTTCCTGGGATCGTAACTTTCGCATACGATCTCCATTTGACACGTACAATACCTTGCTAGAAATATCCATCTAAGGAATACAACTTTCATTTGCAACTGTGTTTTCTCATTTTCCAAAAAAGAAAATTGTTTAGGGCCAAAAACAGTGCCAAAAGTTCAAGACGTGAAAACATGTCAAAAATAGTAAATTGTGCTACAATTAACAAAATTGAAAAAAACATGGGGTCCAAGTGAAATAGACTAGTGGCCACCAATATCCAACTAGATCAAAATGGCTAGAGGTTATAGTGTGAGATCCTTGTGTGTTAGAAAAGTCAAGTTGTTTGATCAACTTCTGAATACATTTAGTATCTAGACCACTTTCCTAGCAACTAACTTATAGTCAAAAGTGAAATATTCGATAGATGGTGGTTCATTACTTGCATATTTTATTGTGGAAGCCCCGACAAGCTAGGTATGTCAATATTGTTGATATTACAAGTTCGTCAACAATGGTCGGAGATAGTTGCAGCTTAAATGAGCCAATTGGCTGGTAGATTGTGGTGGAAAAAAAGTGTGGTCTGTGAGATTTCATAATGGATAGAAGTATCAGACAAATGTGACTTATATCCGAAATGTAATTTGCAAATTTTTGTAATATTAATTATGTAATATAAACATTAAGAGAAAGACTTAAAAATAATATTTATATTAGCATATAGGTAAATTTGGTTCATTAATTGATTACATGGTTGAGATATTTTCCCAACAAGAAATCAATCTCCTTATTTAAAATCAATTGGATTTCATAATCATTATATACATCATGTATTTATAAGTTTTGTAATGAAATAAAAAAATAAATTTGTGTAACCTATGCGCTGTGTTTATTCCTCTGATTTCTTCGTTCAAAATCGAGAACAACAACGGGCCCACATTTAAATCAGAAAATTTCCCAAACTACCAAACTTGTATCAACAGGTCCACACAAAAGTTTAATATGTGAAGCAACAAAAGTTGTATCAACAGGTACACAAAGTTTAATATCTGAAGCAACAAAAATTGTATTAACCGGTACACAAAAGTTTAATATTAAAGCAACAAAAAAAAGCCAATTCGTCATGAAACTGCAGTGTTAACTGAGAATACTAAAGTGGTGTTTTCTTTCTATGTTAGCTGCACTGCTGTCTGACTTCGCGTTTGCTATAAAGGTTGGAATCCCTACCGTATACATACACGAGATAAATAAGAGAACTGAATAAATCACTCTTTTTCTTTCCAATTCAAATTTCAGCGAATGATGTCAGAGGGTCTGGTTTAAGACAGTCACTCCCATCGGAAGATTACACGTTAATTTGATATTAGCAGCAGACTGCCAATAAAACGATATCAGTCAGAAGGAACCACTGACTGTGCGATAAATCTTCCTGCACTTGCACGCCATGATAATATATTTAATATTGATGAAGTCCAAGGACGAATAATTGCCCTCTGACGAATATATAATTTATAATAATAATCCTCTTCAACTATTACACCAGATTTCCACATTTTTTTCTTCAAAGGGTAAATCCAATTCTGCCATTTGGTCGTTCATGTCGAAGCTCCCATGACGTTGAAATTTTGCATTGCAATTAAGATCGGAAGGTTGAAATAATAAAATATCCATTTTTTTTTTAAATCCTAAATAATAATATTCAATTTTTTCAAAATTCTAGAGGATAGGATTTAATTTTATGAAATATTATTTATATTTTAAAAAAATAAAAAGAAAAATATAAAATAAAATTAATTAATTAAGTTTTATGACTTTTTATAATTTTAACAATAATATTATAATGTCATTATTTTAATATTTTTGATATTTATCAAAAACAATTATTATTGTGATTACAAAGTTTAACTAATTTACATATTTTATTGCAATGTAAGTCAGTTATTCTATTTTCAGAAGGAAATTTTCAATCCTTGAATTTATCTAATTGCTAATTTGTGAAATATTAGACAATAAAATCGAGACAATTAGATAATTGACTGTGCCCATATCTATCTGATTACCAAAAATTACCAAATATTAAAGAATGAACCTATTACAATAAAATTAAAGCAGTGAAATAATGGACTACTTCCATATCAATCTGATTACCAAATATTAAACAAATCAACAATCGAAATAAAAACACATTTGGTTCACTGTGATATAAATGAGTTAAATTGGAGAGGCCTTAACGTTTGACTGAACCGATGTTCTATGTCACAAGAAATGGGAGAGGCTTCGTTGGGATTCAATGAAACCTATTCAACGGCAGTTTATCCGTCCACTGCATTTAATTTTTTCGTTATACCAACTATTTCAAAATGACCTGCCCGTTTCCAAGTTTGACAGAGAGATCCAAACTCTTTTAACAACCCTTTTAAGCTTTTTTTTAAACTTTGCAACTCATTTATATTTATAATCGTAATCTAAATAGTTTAATTGTCATTTTATTTTATTTATAAATTTTAAAACCATTAAATATCAATCGAAGGTGGAACAATTCTGGTGTTGTACACTTTGGAGATTTTCGCTGAAACCTAATGAAATATATATATATATATATGTGTATGGGTTAAAATGACTTAAAAAATAGATTTTTAATTATATAAATAGATTTAAAATTTTGAAAAAATATTTGGTGATTTGGATTGTAAAGTGTTTATGATTCAAAAGGGTTGAATCTCAAGAAATCCTTAACAAATAAGAGTGAAAAGTATGCTGAAAAAACTTTCAAAACATATAACAAGTAGAGTGTTGCCTTCGGAAATCAAACTAAGTGAGGACAATTATTTATTGTTGAATTAGTCAGTTAGTTTTGGTTGGGGTTACTATACACTCAACTTAGGTTACTTGCTCAGGTAATCTTTGATTCCAAATAACAATTGAATGTGGTTTTAAAAGTTTTGGAATATTGGTAAATGAGTTGTGAACTTGAAGAAAAAAGAGATTCATAAGGTCCTAGAAAGGAGATGATGTCAAACATAGCTAGGTCACGAGCTAGGGTTTGAAGCAGGTTTGCCATGGCAAACCTGCAATAGCACCAGAGCATAGGGGTTTTTGGGAGAAGCTAACAAACATTTACAGAAGAGTAATCGAAGACCGAGAAGTTGGTAGGTAGGCCAGGCCTCGCGCAAGCAAGACGAGTCAAGAAGGGGGGGCGAGATCCCCTCCTACAAGAACGTGACAGCAGGTAGATGAGCAGACAAGGACCTCATGGGCCACAGGGAAGGACGGGTAATACACCAGTGATGGGCGCGTATTGGCAGGTGAGATTGGGAGGAAGATGCCTGCCTAGAGCAGTAAAAAAACCCACGTTTGTCATTCCTAATAACAAACTAGAGGAGTATAGGTGGTACATGAAGGATCACGCTTTGATTTGTAAATTCATAGGAGCTTGGCCAACAGAAAAAGAACTGATCAAATGGATCCAATAGTGATGGTATCCCAAAGGACATTTAGATCTGAAACTCAGCGCAAAAGGATTTTTCTCAGTAGTTTTTTCTAATCTAGTGGACAAGGAGAAGGTCTTTGAGGAGGGGCCATACTTTTTCAATAACGCGGGTCTATTTATGCAGCACAGGGAAGAGTGTTATAACCCGTATTAGGAAAAAATGCTGGCAGTGCTGATCTGGGTTCGGATGTTCAGTCTCCCAACAGATTTTTTTGGACCCAAAAATTCTGGAAGGGATAGGTAACTCGATCCGTACCTTTGTCACAGTGGCAGAGACAACAAGAAAAGGAAGTTACACTTCTTATGCCCAGATATGTGTTTACATGAACATCACAGAACCCCTCCCTGACTATATAGAAGTAGAATATCATGATGAAGTATGGCAACAACCTCTAGATTATGATCATATACCATTCAGGTGCAGGAGATGTCATGAATATCGCCACATTTATAGATCCTGCCCATTGAATATCCTAGAGAATACTCAAGCAAACAAAAAGGAAGAAGAATCCCACAAGGAAATGGAAGGCATCTGTTTGGAGGTTCAAAGAAGAAAATAGAACACGAAACCACCAGGCAACCAAAAGCAACCTCAGAATGATAAGAAGAAAGAAAACCAAAATAAATTTCCAGCTCTACAAGAGGAAGAAATGGAAGAGACAGTAGTGGAAAATGAGGAAGAATCAGTAGAACCACAACAGAAAGAAAAAGGGAAACGTCAGGCAATGGTAACCATAGAGGAAGAAAGAGAAGAAGAAATTAACAAAGGGAAAATAGAGAAAAACCCGATGGAGATAGTCATATATAAGGAAACTTACAGTGAAGAGGAACAAGTAATGAAAAGACTACTGCATGAATGGCAACATCTGGATGAGAGATTCATCCCAGAAGACCAAAAGCAACTCTACAAGGAAATGTTCCAATGGTACAAAATGAAAAGAGGAACGATAGTGGTAAATCAACCAAAGCATCTTGGATTACAAGGAGGACAAGGATCGGAAACAGGAAAAACAAGTAAAGTAGGGAAGAAAAGAGGCAGAAGACCAATCAGTTAATCCATTCAAATGGTAGGAGAAATTCTCATTAACTTAGGATGAGTAGTGCCACTATCGGAGGTCTCCCACCAACCAACCAAACTATTGAAATGATAATCACGACTTCGAATATAAGGGGACTGAACAGTAAGGGGAAGCAGAGATATTTGAAAGAGAGATTGAGGAAAGACAATCTGAGTGTCATGTTATTACAAGAAACAAAGATTAGTGAAACAAAGATGAAAGAAATTATGGGAAAATTCAAACCAAGCTATGAGGTAGTAGGACAAGATGCTACTAGAAGCGTAGGAGGTATGGAAATACTCTGGAATCTAGAGGAAATCAAATTTGAGGATTGGAAAAGCATGCCACGAATACTATCAGGAAAATTCAGTAACCTAGGATCACAAGAGTGGGTCCTACTCATAAGTGTTTACGGTCCACACATATCAGGAGAACGGAAAAATTTCATTGATAACATGATAAAAATTAGAGGATTGTATCATAATATTCCCTGGATAATAGGAGGGGATTCTAATATGATCAAAACACTAAATGAGAAAAGAGGTGGAATACCTAGGGTGGATGCAAACATGGAGATGTTTGGGGACACCATAAATAATTAGGGACTACTGGACATACCAACAACCAATGGAATACATACTTGGAACCTGAAGTGGATAGGCAGGAGGCAGTGAGCAGAATATGCAATGAGATCTCGAAGAAAATAATTAGTGAACAAAACCTTGCCATCATGAGAGTTGTCATGATAGAGGAAGTTGAGGAAGTGGTGAGAGGGCTCAAGGAAAATGAGGCCCTGGGACCAGATGGATTTACGGCAGAATTCTGCCAAGCAGCCTGGAAATTTATAGGCAAGGATATTATAGTAGTGGTGGAAGAATCCAGAAGGAACCAAAAGGTATGTCCTGGTCTCAATGCAACTCTCCTCACCCTCATACGTAAGTCCTCTCAGTCTAACAAAACTAAGGGTTTTAGACTAATTGCTCTATGTAATGTTATTTATAAAATTATTTCGACAATACTTGCTAAGAGATTGAAACCGATTCTTTCTAGCATTATATCCCCCAAGCATATAGGCTTTGTAGAGGGAAAACAAATTCTAGATGGAATGATTATATATTAGGAGGTGGTACACTAGTTAAAACCCAAAAAGCTGGTAGGGGTGATGTTCAAACTAGACCTATCTAAAGCTTATGATAGACTAAACTGGGATTACCTGAGGAAAGTAATGGAAGCTTTTGGTTTCTCTAGAAGATGTGTTCAATAGATCTCATCAATGATATGCACACCAGACTTCTCAATTCTCTTAAATGGAACCCCCCCGCACCCATTCAATGCCTCAAGAGGGATGTGTCACAGTGAACCTTGTCACCCTTCCTCTTTATTATAGTAGCTGAAGGCCTAGGACATTATATCAAAAAAGAGGTGCAAGGGAACATGATCAAAGGGATCATGGCTTTGGGTAATGAACTCCCGATCTCCCATCAACAGTTTGTGGACGACATCATGCTATTTTGCCATGTGTCATTGAGGGAAGTCAAAAGGATGAAGTACATTCTAGATTTGTTTATGGAAGCCTTGGGTACTAAGATAAAAAATGAGAAATCTAGTGCTTACTTCCTTAACACTCTTGTAATTGTCAAAGCCTTCCTATCAAGATTGATGGGCTTTAAAGTAGAAGAGCTCCTAACCAAATACCTAGGTATTCCTTTGATAGCCAATTCTTTGAAATTGGAAAATTGGCACCACACTATACAGAAACAGCAAGGTAGGATAAGCAACTGGGCGTTCAGATCTCTGAATCTGGTAGGGAGAATAGTTTTAGTTAAAGTTGTTCTACAATCCATAACAATCTACCAACTTTTAGGGATGGTAGCACCGAAAGGAACATGTACCAAAATGGTAGAAATAGTGAAGAAATTTATATGGGGAGGTGCACAACAGTAGAGAAAATAGGCACTAATGTCATGGCAAGGGATGACTACAAAAAAGGAGGATGGAGGCCTTGGATTGAAGGACTTGTATCTCATAAACCAAGTCATGGGAGCCAAACTATGGTGGAGGTGGATGAGAAGAGGTGAGGACCTCTGGAAATGGATATCGACGAAGAAGTATAATATGCCAGTAAAACAAGAGGGGACATTGAGAAATACAGAGAAAAGGAGAGTATCCAATGTCTGGAACTTGGCTAGTGAGAACAGGGACCTCATCACAAATCATGCATTCTAGGACGTAAGAGATGGCAAAGCAGCAAAGTTCTGGGATGAAGCCTTGCAACAACGGGAGAAACTCAAAGATAAACAATAACTTAGAACTACCGAGTAGGCAGAAAAAGATGCAAGATTAAATCAAGTGAAGGACTACTAGAAAGAGGACGAAAGAGAAGAGAATTGGAGAGTATGGAAAAGCCTAGATGAGTGGGGGTGGAATATTGCAAAAGATAAGAGAAACCACTATATGAAAGAAATGGCAACGCGGAAGATTATAGTCTGTGAGGGACAGGATATCCTGAGATGGGGCCATACAATGAAAGGAAGTTTCACAGTGAAGGAGACAAATGATCTAAAGACTAAAATAGAATAGGAAGATAACCAACACCTGTGGAAACAAATCTGGGAAAGTAAATGGTGGCTGAAAGTGGCATACTTCCTATGGCTAACTTGCAAGGGTAGAATATTGACATGGGACCAAATACAAAGAAGAGGGATGTAGGGTCCAGCTTGTTGTGAACTATGGGAGGTGGAAAATGAAAATATTGAACATTTATTGAATTCTTGTCAGTATGCTCAGAGACAATGGGATGCTCTCCTTGGAATCTTTGGAAGGACAGATAGGAACCTGCAAGGTATAAAAGAGATGGTTCAATAATGGGGTTGTGGTAATTTTGTCAGCCCGGTCCTCAATAGAGCCTGGGGGCTAGCTGTTGGCTTCAGTTTATGGATGATATCGAAGGAAAGGAATAGAAGGATATTCAATAATGAAACACTAACACCGAAGAAGGTATGGAGAATGATAATAGAACACATAAGAGAAACCATATTAGCATAGGAATGGCAACAAGAGGATTGGAATACCACATCACAAGAAACTAGGATCTTGAAAAAGCTAAATCTAGAAAAGGAGATGGTGGGAGAGAAGGCATGGAAATGAATGAGTACACAGGGGTTATAGTCCCAGAAATATAGCAGACTGGCAAAAGGCTTCATCAAATTAAATTTTGATGGAGCATCCAAAGGTAATCTAGGTAATGCAAGGATAGGAGGCATCTTCAGAGACAGCCAAGGCAGGACTTGGCTGGTATATGTAGTTTATGGAGGTAGGATGAGCAATAATGAAGCAGATTTAATGGTGGTTAGACAAGGTTTGAGAATAGTGATCAAGCTTGGCTACAACCAATTAGAGGTGGAAGGGGATTCTCTAATGGCCATCAACATAATGAGGAAGTTGTATTATGGAACGAACTAGGAAAAGATTAGCCACAGTTGGAGAACGGTGAGTCTCATATAGGAGCTGGGTGAAATCATGGATAGATTCGAGTATTTCATAATCAAGCATGTTAAAGGGGAAGGAAACAAGGCAGCTGATTTCCTCACCAATTGGCGAAGCAAACCACAATCGGGCTATATGGAAATAACCTAGCCCATACATCCAAATGATATAAGAATGGCCCCGCTAAGTGAAATAATAGCAAAAGATGAAGAAAGGACATAAGAAAAACCATAAGGAGTACAATAGGCCCCCGATTGGGGTGACGAAGGATGTAATGCATCATAATGGCGTTGCCAGAGGTAAGAAGGAGCAAGGACGGGCAACAACAGTCTGCATGAGAAAAAATAGGTACGTGGAGAGGTACCACCATTCAGTGAGGAGAGGTGGCAGAGGGAATGTCCAGTTGATGAGAGGTGGGAAGGATAGTGACGATGGCAGGATGAAAAAGTAGGGTGGTGGCAAGCGGGAGTATGTAAGAAGAAGTAAGGCGGAGGGGGAGGATAGAAGGAGAGGGAGCCAAGCAATATACCAGCAAGCAGGAATCATTTCACCAGGTAGAGGGTAGCAGGGAGATGGCACGGGTAGGACATGGTCATGGTCAAGGTCGTGGTCGTGGCTGCCGACGATGTTCAAACAATTTCCTAGGGCCTTAGAGCAGCAACAACCTCGGCAAATGGAGAGGACACCGCCAAATGGATGAGACCATTTAGGAAGCATCCAACACTTATATGAGAAACACATAGGAAGGTATAAGAGAAATAATTGAAGAAATGGAAGAAAATGTAAAGGAATAAGAGTCTGAGGAAGAGATGGAAGACTAGAGGGATATGGTAATAGACCCGGGCAACACAAGAGGCAGAATGTCTCAATTCAAGTAGACGTTGCACCTTTACTGGCTTATGAAGAGGTTGCTTTCCAAGGTAGTTGAGCAAGTTTAAATGGGCATGGCTCTAATAACCAGGGATATGCCTGTCTACAAAAAAGACTTGTAGACCATTCAATTCCAACTATGCAAACAAGACATGATACTAGACCACATAGAGAGGCACATTCCCAGCATAGCGAACAAAAGACCAGTGCATGAAGGATCAACAACGGACCTAGCTATGGTAGACCTGGACCAGGATGAACAAGAAACTTAGCCTGAGTTTTGTCCTTAGTTTAGAACGATGTCTTTTTAGCAGAAAGTCTCTTTAAATTTATGCATTGACATAGGAACAATAGATAAAAACTTTATGTTAAACAGTTCAGTTTACATTGCATGGTTAGAAAGACTCTAGATATACCGATTTTGGATGGCTTATGTTGTGTATAGGTGGCCAAAAATCTTGGTTTCCCACTGTGCAAGATGAGGTCAACTATGGTTTATATATGTACTCAGATTGTGTTTTATAAATAGAAAAGGTCCTACCTAAACTTACAAAAAAGAAATTTTTGGAAAATTAATAAAATATTATTTTTTAATTAAACAATAAATATATTAAGATATTAAAGTATGCATTTTGTTTTGGTTGGATATGAAAGAATGTGTTTCTACTTTTTCTATTTGTTGTCTATGTAAGAAGAATACTCTAAAGGTCATAAGTGTGCTGAAAATAAATTATTTTACATAGATTGTGAAGAGGAGGAATAAAAGGAACAAGAAATGTCAAAAGAAGAGGATATACACTATGAATAAACCCTAGAGAAAGAAGAAATAACTTCGACCATATCTTGTAATGCATTGACTGGAATTACCACTCCTAAAACTATCAAGATAGAAGGACATATCAAAAAAGAAAAAGGTAATAGTGTTGATTGATTCGGGAAGTACCCATAATTTTATTCATTGTAAGATAGCCAAGGAATTGAATTGCTTCCTATATCCAACACTAGAGTGTCAAGTGATGGTTGCAAGTGGAGGAATCATAAATTGCTCTGGAAAGTGCCATAATATCGATCTATCTATTGGAGAATATGTATTGAATATCCCAATTATTTCCATTCCAATGGGTGGCGTTGATATTGTATTAGGAGTCCAATGGCTACAATCCTTGGGTACAATAGCTTATAATCTTCAAGAACTTTTCATGAAAATTTCTTCACAAGGAAAGGAAGTTTAATTAAGATGTATTGCAGGTTAACCAGAAAGATAATAATCTCTAATGGAATGAAAAATCTTCTAAATAAAGAAAAATGAGGCACAATTACACAATTATGTTCATTAGAGGTTCCTACATTGAAATCATCTATTTCTCGAGATCTCCAAAAAGTCTTGGCCAATCATTCCAAGGTATTTTAGATTCCTAAAGGTCTCCCACCTATTCATGATCATGATCATGCTATTCAATTGATTCTAGGAAGTGTTCCTCCAAACATCAGGCCTTATAGATATCCCTATGGACAAAAGAGTGAAATTGAATGTATGGTTGCAGAAATGCAAGAGGCTGGTTTAATTCAACCTAGTCAAAGTTCTTTCTCTACTCGAATAGTATTGGTGCACAAGAAGGATGGATCATGGTACATGTGTCTGGATTTTAGGGAGTTCAACAAGCTCACTATTAAAGATAAATTTCCCATTCCTATCATTTATGAACTATTGGATGAATTGCATGGATCAATTTAATTCATCAAGTTGGATCTTCGTTCAAGATATCATCAAATGAAAATGAAGGCTGAATACATTTCAAAAACAACATTTAGAACTCATGAGGGTCATTATGAATTTTTGGTCATTCCTTTTGGTCTTACTAATGCACCTTCTACATTTCAAGGTTTGATGAATTCCATTTTCAAACCCTTTCTTAGAAAATTTCTGTTAGTATTTTATGATGATATACTAATCTATAGCAAGTCTTGGAAGGATCATGTTCAACATGTTGACATGGTGCTCAAACTATTGGAGGACAAACAATTATATGCAAAAATATCCAAATGTTTCTTTGGAGTACAAGAGGTAGAATATCTGGGTCATATTGTACCTCATGAAGGTGTTAAGGTAGACCCTAGAAAAATTAAAGCCATTAAGGAATGGAAAATTCCCACATCCATAAAGCATTTGTGAGGATTTGTTGGGTTGACAGGGTATTATCACAAGTTGTTAAGAATTTTGGGAGAATAGAAGCACCTCTAAAAACATTATTGAAGAAAGATGCATTTTTATGCACTCGGGAAGCAACGAAGACCTTTGAACATCTTAAAGAGGTAATGTGCCAAGCACCAGTCTTAGCCACACTGGACTTCATAAAAACCTTTATTGTGGAATGTGATGCCTCAGGAAATGGAATTGGTGTTGTTTTAATGCCAGAATAAATACCCATTGCTTTCAAAATTCGTCCAATCAAAGGAAAGTATTTATGAGAATGAAATGTTAGCAATATTACATGCACTTAAGATATTGTGACCCTACCTAATGGGAAGACTCTTCAAGGTAAAAAAATATCATGATAGTTTTAAATACCTTTTAAAACAAATATTATCTTTAGAAGGGAAGCAAAAATGGGTCACAAAGTTGTTGGGTTATGACTTTGAAATCATCTACAAAAAAGGGAAGGAAAATGTTGTGGCAGATGCACTCTCAAGAAAGGATGAGGATGTGGAAGAATTTCTTTATGCTATTTCTATTATCCAACCAGATTGGATAAACGAAGCAAGGGATGAATGGAAAAATGACGAAGAAGTGTTGGAACTCATTCAAAAGATACAACAAGATCCCAGTACAAATGATACATTTAGTTGGAAAAATGATTCATTATGGTACAAATATCACTTATAACTATGTCAGAATTCCTAACTCAAACAAAAGATTCTTATGGAATTGCACACCTCTCCCTTAGGAGAGCACTTGGGATTTTTAAAGACCTACCAGAAGGTTAAGAAGGAATTTTTTTGGGATGGCCTTAAGTCTAATATTCAAAAGTTTGTGATGGAATGTTTGGTTTGCCAACAAAATAAAGTTGATACAATTAAGACCCTGGGTCTATTACAATCTTTATCCATTCCAAGTCAACATTGGGAGGAGGTTTCAGTGGATTTTATCACAAGTCTACCCATGTTTGAAGGAAAGAATGTCATCATGGTAGTAGTTGACAAACTTACCATGTATGCACGCTTTTGTGCATTATCTCATCCATTTAAAGCTAGTACAGTTTCTACTGCATTTATGGAAACAATTCAAAAGATACATGGAAACCCAAATATTATTGTAAGCGATAGAGATCCCATTTTCACTGGAACTTTTTGGACATAATTATTTTCTTGTCTTGGTACTCAATTATCTCACAGCTCATCTTATCATCCTCAATCTGATGGGTAAACTGAGATAGTAAACAAATGTTCAGAAGCATATCTTCATTGATTTGTATATGATAAACAGACACAATGGGTCAAATGGTTTCCTCTGGCTGAATGGTGGTATAACAATTCCTTCCATACTACAGCAAAAATGACCCCATTTATGGAACTTTATGGATATCACCCACCATCCATCACATCATATTTAATATAAAATTCTAAGGTTCAAGCAGTGGAAGATCACATTGAGCATCAACAACAAGTTCTCCAACCCTTAAAGGACAACCTAACTTTGGAACAGAATAGAATGAAACAACAAGAAGATCAACATCACAGCGAAAGAAGTATTGATGTAGGTGACTGGGTATTTCTACATCTACAAACATATAAACAAATGTACCTCAAGCAAGCTAAGAAGGATAATAAATTATCACCAAAGTATTATGGTTCGTACAAGGTGTTGCAAAAGATTGGTACTATGTCATACAAATTTCAGCTTCCCGAGTGCACCTAGTTTTCCATGTTTCATGCTTAAAGAAGGTCATTGGTGACAAGCTCCCATTTCAAACAAACAATATTGTCAGAAATTGATGAGGAAGGAAAAATCATATTGGAACCTGAAGCAGTCATAGAAACAAGAACTCGAACAACTATGAAATTGACCAATCTCAGAGTATCTCATCAAGTGGTAGAACTTACCTGCTAACGATTCCACATGGGAGGATGAGAATTTTATACAGAAGCATCCAAAACTACTCAAGCATTGAGGACACCACTTTTTTGAAGGAGAGGGGCATGTTAGGTCCCTATAATACTAATGATTCCCCCATTACTATTGCAATTGTAGCCCTTATTGTTATTGTTGTGCCTCTATTGTCCCCATTGTGCCCCGTAGAAGCCTACTATTGTTATTTTTGTGCCCTTATATTATTATTTTTATGTCAGATTTGATTATATTGTGACCCCTTAAACTCCTATATATAGAAAGGAGGTTTTTTCATTTGTATCATCGAATAATTGTTCATTTGTGTAATGTAAAGGAGGTTTCCCCCTCGAAGAGGCTGATTTCTAAGGTGTTGATATATCTTTTGTATCTTTTGTGAGTTGGTTTCATAACATCTTTTCACTTACAACACCAATATTTTCCTAATGTTTGTAGGCTTCCTTATCCATTGCAATGTCACTTCCTTGCCCATGTTTCTGAGGCATTCCAATGAGTTACCACATTATTCAATTTGGGTTTATGAACTACTAGTTAGTCCATGGCGATTACAACGATATACAAGCCAAATAGAAAAAAATTAAGTGTGAATGAAGTGATCATGTCACCTTTTCATGGCGCATGATCCCACGAAGTCTGTCACACATATTTTGGTTCTTGTGGTCAGTTGGACTAACCATAATTTCTCATGGGTTATCTTCTACAAAGTGCATTCCTCTGTGACCTCGGAGTTGATATAACTTAAATTATAACCTAGGTCAATTAAAATTGAAATATGTTGGATAATAACCATACCTTCCATTTCAATTACTATGTCTTGGTGGTACTCCTATATATTGTCCAAAACACAATCGATTCATAGCCCATTCTAATCCACTTCATTAATTGTTACTACCTCTTGCACATTTCATAACTTGGTGCCACCTTCTATTATTGCATATAGTCTCTCCACATGTCTAGCACTACAAGGGCCCCTTCATGAACCCCTAAGAATCTTCTCTTATTGTTTTAGTAGATCAATCCTTGCTAGAATTAGAAAATTTCTATTGAAATTCACCCTTGGAACGAGTGGTGAACTTCACATCCTGACCTCTTAGCTTTTATCTTGAGGACTTCTTCCCCTTTCCCTTGAAATTGATTTTATCAACTTTTTACATTCTATCCAAAGCTCGGATTTATGTTAGAACTACTCATATTAATATTTGGCCTTCCGGATAGTATCCTCTAGGGTCCTGGTTTATCAAATTCAATTTTATCCTTGTAGGTTTATGGTATCCTAGTGAGGTACTTTTGAATCTTCACCTTCTCATCTTTGATATATGACACGTACCTCAACAACTCCAAAAATATATTAGTGTGCTCATCAATAGTAACCTACCCTAGCTTATTATCATGAAATTATTTAACCAGCTTGCTATCATAATACCTCTCAAATAGATACTTCTCCCTTAAATTTCTTTCAAATCGTCCCCATTATACATTTTTCTGTCTACATCCTTCAACATTTTTTAAATATTTCCATCATATATAAACCTTGCCTTCCAAGCTATAAATGGATATTATGGACTTCATGTTTT
Source organism: Pinus taeda (assembly GCA_000404065.3). Lineage (NCBI taxonomy): Eukaryota > Viridiplantae > Streptophyta > Pinopsida > Pinales > Pinaceae > Pinus > Pinus taeda. The sequence continues at coordinate 251,612 of APFE030601242.1, read as the reverse complement.
CAATGTAGTTTTGCACTCTAATGTATTTCCTTCCTGATAACAAGGCTTCTTCCTCTTTGGCCTTCTTGATTTCTCCATCAAAGGTAGGGGTTTTCTTTCTTGAGCTCTTCTAGTATTAAGCTATACTCACTTTTTCTTTATTGGTGATGGCTCCTATTTGTAGTAATAGACAATTACTCACAACTTCCCACTCCTCTTTCTAGTGTGCTGAGTGGGGTTCCTCCTCTCACTATTTTTTCACTTTCCTATCTATGCCTCTTTCTTGACTTGTTTCCTTTAGCCCTATTAGCCTTGAATCTATGATTACCTAATTCAAATGGGATTTACTTGGATTTGTGCCTACCTAGACAGATGGAATGATTTGAATGATAAATGGAATCCACCCATGGTATTCATCCACCCAACGTATTTATCCACCAATGGAATTTACTGATGGTATTCATCCACGAGTGGTATTTATCCACCCATGGTATTGTAAGTGGCATCCACCCATGGTATTCATCCACCCATGGTATTTATCCACCTATGGAAGTTACCTATGGTATTGTAAGTGGCATCCACCCATGGTATTCGTTCACCAATGGTACTTACCCACCCATGGAATTTACCTATGGTATTTTAACAAAAAGAAAGCTATAATTAACCACTCATATTTCGTAAAATGACATATTGTCTACCACAATGTATATTTTACAGTTATTCTCTATTTTAATAAATGTTTCTTGGTGGTTTTTGTTTACTGTGTGTTCTCATTTTTTTTTTTTTTTGCATTCAATTTTTTTCAGAATTTGAGGGCCTCCCCTCAACATACAGATCAATGGTTTCAGAGTTGATTAGGGGTCCATGGTAATGGGTGTTTGACGCACAATGATGGATGAAATTCAAAGAAGAAAAATTCATGCAAGTGCCATGACCTCCCCCAAGAACTTTAGAACATGAAAAATAGTTCATTTGAAAACTATATTTTTTGTTTTCTGAAATGGGTTTTTTACAGAATTTGATTTTGTTCCTTGGTTTGAGAGATATGATCAATTGGAGTTACACATTCCTGGATCGTTGTGCAACCACATGTACCATGTGTTTCAAGATCATTTTCTCATTCCATAGGTCATCAAATTTCAAGTTTCTTATATAAATGGAAATATCTCTTCAATACCTCAAATGGGTCTTTGATGAAATTTTATTTCATTACGTGTAGCAGAGGTTATTAGTAAAGTTGCAGCAAGAGGTCTATTTCTAGAAAACAAATAATGTGAAAGAATCTTTTGCAACATCTCATTGGATTGGAGAATCTACCAGAAAGGCCACCATACTTTTACCACACAGAATGACAAGCATCATGGTTATGGGTCAGCCACGAACCCAACGTTATGGGTCAAGCATACAAAACCCTTGTCATTGAAGTCCATTTTCTAGGTCACACACTATTAGTGTCATAGTGGTCAAAAAAAGTATAGGGTATCCCTATCCTTGGATCTTCATTTGCCATGGTTATGGGTCATACACAAACCCACACTTCATCGAAGTCCATTTTCTAGGTTGCACAATTTAGTATCGTAGTTGGTCACAAGAATTGCAGGGTATCTCTATCATTGGGTCTTCATTCATCATGGTTATGGGTTTACCACACAAAACCATTCTCTTCAGTGGCTCTTCATATTCAACAAAGGCTTCTTGGGATGAAGCTTCATGCAATGGGTACTATTTCTTCGTAGGGAGGGAGGAATGATCCAAATGGAAAGTGTCATCCACCAATGGTATTCATCCACCCATTGTATTCATCCACCCATGGAATTTACCCATGGTATTGTAAGTGGCATTCCCCCATGGTATTCATTAACCCATGGTATTTACCCACCCATGGAATTTACCTGTGGTATTGTAACAAAAGAAAGACTATAAGTAACAAGTGTTATTTGGTAAAAAGACGAATTGTCCACCACAATGTAGCTTTTAGACTTATTCTTTATTTTAATAAAAAAAGCCTTGGTGGTTTTTTTCTCTGTGCGTTCTCATATTTTTATGGAATTTCAATTTTTTTAGATCTTGGGGGCCTCCCTTGAATATATGGATCATGGAACTAAGCTTGTGTTTCTTTTTCCTTTGCAGATCTGATAAGCTTTGCAATATCAATACATTCACTTCTACTTTCATTTCTTGAGTTCTAACAATCCTTTCATTGTCTACCCTACAACTCTTCAACTTAGCCCTTAAACTCCTAAGGATGTCCATCAAATCAACGGAATTTTCCTCCATCCTCATCCCAATAGGGTCATCTTCCTAATTATGTTGAGACGTATATGTGTTATATTGTATCATTCTTTTGGTCATTCCATTATTCCCTTATTGTGATTTTGTATGTTCTTATGTGTTGTCACATATACATAGTTGTTACTTATATTAAACATAAAACATATTAGCTTGTTTCCTTGCCATGTCAAGGCTAAACATGTTGTGCTGAAGTACATTGATGTCGTTCAAAATCTATGTTAGTCACATATCGCTAGAAAAAAAAGGGAATATCAACATATTATGAACCATATCAATAGAGAATCTAAATTAGCATGTTAGCAACCACATCCATAGAAAGTTTTAAATATGCATTTTATCAATGTTAGTAATTACATCAGTTATTAATCCAAGAAAAAATTAGCACATACACTAATAAAATTGTTATACTAAATTTTCACATAGGCGTCTTCAAGTCTAATGTTGAACCTAGGATGTAATATGGTTCACTCTATGACTAGTTAATAGAGCTTCTTACGTCACTCATATGGTGTATTTATGGCCCTCTAGGTCCAACATTTGAACCAACACTCGGGTACCACTCTATATAAAAGCTTCCAACTTTTCTTTTAAGGCCTATTTAGTCTAATTTCTAAATCTTAGCTCTGATACCACTTTGTAACATGCCCTCCTAACCCTTTGTTCAATCTCGGGTTGTAATAGGTGTTACTTATTATTTGAACCAACCTCCATAGTCTATTATGAATGTGGGGTCACAAAAATCACCATCTTCCAATGTTGTTAAAACTGGAAATTAATTCCACCATTGCATTTATTTCATCGAGAGCTTTTTGGTGATATAAATTTATCTCAATCCAATTCCTTGATTTAAATTTATGTCCTTAAGTTTTACCAATTAGAATATGCCACCTCAGTATTGGGCTACCACATTGCACCCATTTGGAAGCCCTATGTGGTCCAGATGGTACTACTAGAACATCTTAGTGCAAATCCATGGCACTGTGGTCTGTTACAATCCAACCCCTCATTGTAATCAATACCATGTTGTCTTGAATGTAGGACCCATAGGACCTTCTCCAAGTGTTTTGTAGGCATCCCTCAATATGATCATTTTGGGTCAATCCCACCTCTCACCATGCTACCAATGATCTTTTGTATGTGCCTAACAATGAGGTTGTGAGTGGTAACTAGTAGACATTCACATGTGGTCCCCACGTTCACAAATAGGTTAGCACAAAGGGCCCACTAGGTCAAGTCCATGTCCTACTACCTAGTTATTTACCACTATAAAAAAATAAGGGCATAGGGTGATCAGTGATGGGTGGTGAAAACCATATGTTCCATTACTCATCCAGCCTCCATTAACATGTACACTTGGTGCACATCTAGTAAACATTAGGCACACATTTAGTGCATATCCAACACACATATGGGGCACACATCCAATGCATGTTTAGTGCACATACGAACATAGTTACAATTTGTTAAATATCTTAAGACTTGAGATATTGGCGAAAACATCCAACTTTATACATGAGTTGATCGAGGGCTAAACCTTGGCCTCTATCAATGAAGCGAGCCTAATGGTCCATTCTCAGGGGTTTAATATGCATTGTCTCACTATGGTGGTTTATGAGTGAATCATTTATATTTTTCCTTCAAGCAATCAACAAACAAGTAATTTTTTTGAAAAGTTATAGCCTCCATCCAATTTCATGGTTTATAGGCCTACCATTACAACCATACAAACACTGAGCTACTAACACACACTCAACTAATAATTCATAGACAAAGTAGTAGCTCCATGGTGCTACAAGCTAGTGGAACATAACATGCAAGATAGCCAATAATAGATGTAATAACAATATTCCCCACCCACATATGATAAAGACATGACCGTAACAACATTCATTTTCAAAAAAATGGCAGCATAGCCTAAAGGCCAATACACACAATTTTTATACCTATCTGAATGAATTGAAATTACTAGCAGCTGGAAGGAAAATCATATTGACCTTCTTCTCCTCGTCCAAAGATATCCTCCCTTGCCCCTCGGGGATGATGGCTGTTGTCCACTTTTTCTCCATTCCCGCTCTAGATATTTATTAGCTATCAACATAACTAACTCGAGTTAGGTTGGTTGATTGATATATTGAATTGGCATCTAGGAAGGAAAATGGAGTTTGTGTTGATAGTTAGGGTATCCTACTTCATTCTTTCTCATCCATCATCGTGGGTGAGGAGCATGGTTTACTATGTGTGGAAGCACCATGGTTGGGTGTTGTGGTCCTATTGATGCCTCTAAAATCCCTGCATCAACATTGGGGAAAACCACCCAGTCCAGACCTTAAAGCAACTCCTTTTCCGTTTGGTGTGGTGGCTCCAACTGGATGTAGTGGGACCAGTTTCCCAGTGATATATGAGTTGATGGGTGATTGGTTTATAATGGATAATGGGAATGATAATTTTTTTATTCTAAAGTGTAAGAATATACAAAGATAACTAATCTATCTCGAGAATTCTTCCAGCAATGTGATTCTTGATTGTTTCTATTGACAAGTAAACATGAAGATGACGTACTCATAAATAAAAATATGCATTCATATGATAATTACTTTGTTCTATTAGTTGAACAAAGTAATTATTAAAACATTATCGCACTGATCGTAATATATCACTGACATATATTTATGAAAAATGACAATTCAGAAACATCCAATAGTGACAAGTTAAAGAATTATTGTAGACATGTATACGTATATCAATAATAGCAAAGTTGATAAATGCTAATTCACATAGGCAGATAAAGCTAAAACATAGATAGTAGTATCGCATGCACTTGGATCTCCTCCGATGTGAATCAGATTAAAATTCTTCCTTCTAATTTGGAAATACTTTCATAGGAAGCAAAAGTACATATCTCGTAAAAGCCTTATTTATCAAAATTCAGAATTCTGGTACAATCTTTTATAAAAATTTATATCGGCAGTACAATAGTGCAACCTCCAATTTAAGTCTTAATACAAAATTAAATGACCTTTTCTAAAAACATGAAAGGGTCTATAAATGCTACAAAAATAACAAACTATGAAAGAAATATGCTATGCACTGGTATAACCAAAACCTAAAAATATGGAATTTATCTCGAAATAGTAGTGTTGTAGTCAGTTGAAAGGATTCACTGTATCAGCTTATCTGCTTGAGATCACAGTTGATAAATGGCAAGCATTGGCTGGATCTCTGGTGGCTAACTCATACGAGAGTGTAATTGAGTTGTAAATGTGGCATCGGCAAGTTTGGGGATCATGTGGTTGATTGCATCTGTGAGACACTTCATCGCCATTTGCTGACTATGTGATTTTACAAGGAAAAGCCAAAACGTTTCCCATGTTAATCTGTGAATGCCTCCGATCAGTTTTTCTCTATGCATCAACAACTGTTTACAATGTCGTTCTAATGATTTCACCTATGGGAGTTTACCTGGACAACATTACGTTATTAGATTACATAAATACATACTATTTTTGATTAATTCAATCAAATTATTTGTCGCTGATCTACATCTGGATGTAGCTCTCTCAGCATTCATTAACTGAGACTCCATTCAGAAAATAGAATTTCTTTATGTGACTCCTATATCTTTGGTAGGTTGGCAACTTTTCCTTCATTTGAGGCTTGCCAAGATAAAAACTTAGTTAAGCTTTCATCTGCCTTCTCTAACTCAAGCCTTGCATCTACTAACTTATCGATCATAGCTACTGAGATAACTCATAAAGGAATAGCCAATAAGATATTATAACACAGAAGGTCCAACTGTCGAGATAGAGCCTTGGTTATCTCCAGGGCTTCAGTTCTAAATTCTTCTACCTTCGTATATCCTTTGAGTTGCTCTATTTGATCCTTCATTTGAGCAATTTTCTCTTCTTTTGATTTATTCACCTGCTCGTTGAATAGTTGTAGTTTGCTTAATGCTTGGGATAACTCTTGCTACTTATGGATGGGCTATTCATCAATTCTCTGCTTTTCATTGATTAATTTCTCATTCAACTGCTTGTTAAGTTGTTTCTGCTTTGCCAACTACTATTCAAGCTGCTCTACTTTTTGTTGTCATTCAACCGATTGTGACTCTAGATAAATGACTGCTTGGTCCTTTTCCTTCAACAAATGATTAACATTTGAAACCTTTTCTATTGTTTCCGTTGTATATGCTTTGGCATACTGAGAAAGTTTGGTTAAATCCTCGGAGGGATTTACTTCGTCCCTCCATACCACATTCATCATTTTCGTCTGAGTCAAAAGAGGAGAGTGATCAATTATCCTCTTCTTCCTCAGTCTTTTGACTATAGTCCTATGCTTAGGGCTATAGAAGACATCTAGTCGTGGTATTTCTCTTACATGCAAAACAATCTCATCAACGGGATTTTCAGGGATGATCTCTATGTCTTTATGAAGCATGGTTGGGCCACTTGTTCCTACAATTGGAACTGTGTTGACTACTGATTGATGTGTTGCAGACACCTCTGGTGTAGTGAACCCTTGGGCGTTCTCTGGATTACTGATAATAGAATCAAATTGTTCCCATTCCTTGATTAACTTAGGGTCAACATTAATGTGTGTATTAAGTGGTTCACTAACTATTCCCTGCTTCTACTCCTGTTCTAGTGTCTTCTTCCTTTCAGGAACCTTCTCCATTTCTGGAGCATTCTTAGTGATTTTCTGTTCACTATGGCCTTGTGGTTGAACCAATGATGTCATTTTTAATAAATCTAGGGGCAGGGTTTCCAATCTCTGGGCCTTGAGCCTATTGAATTTATCTAATTCTTCTGTTCCCAATTTAGTCTTAAACATTTCTTTGACTTGGGAAAATATCTCTGCTGAAGCAAACAAGTCATCAAAGCTATCCTTTTCGTGATCAAATCTAGCGATTTTAGCCTGAGAGGTAACATTGTAGGCAGCCTTTTTAGGGTCATACTGGCTTTTTGGAATAGTTTCAAGATTTAACAACTTGATTTTCTCGGTCTCTTTCTCTGTGTGTTTAAAATCATGCAGGATAAAGGCACCACACCGAAGGGGAATTGTAGGCCACATGTGTTTCTTGGAATCCCTAAGGATTTTTGATATTCTTGTAACTGTTATCTGATATGCTAATTCCTGTGCCAGTAGTTTATCAGGGATATATAGAGGAAGAACATTAGGATCAATAAGACTATCGAAAAATCTTATATAGGTAAATTTCTCTTCTCCAAACCAACTACCCACTGCAGTTAGATCAATTGTGGCTTCCTCAGATATCCTAGGGGTAGGCTTATTGAATAAGGAGTAATATACAGGAAGAATAAAACCATGACAAATCTTATACAAATGTTTCTTATAATGGGCCTTCCATAGCTCTTTGTGATATATGTGAATGGGATTGGGGTCCTAGGGAGTCCATCTCCATCCGAGAATGGGGTATTCAAAATTAAAACAGATGTTGTCAATAATATAGGCATTGAAGTAAAAAGGTGGTATCACTTAGGAAGTCACACACCTCTTTCTTCTATATTCAAGTATTTCGGTGGCCATTTTATCGTAGAGAATATTTTCCCAATCCATAATATAGCCATGAACTGCAACTTCCATTAAAGGAACCATATCTATAGAGAACTTAGCAGAATTATGGACTCCAAAGAGACTGCACATTAATGTGTCGACATAACAATAAGGAGAAGCTAATGAATCTACAGAGTACATAACGATGTCTCGTGCATGTGTTTGGTCGAGAAGTGTCTCCATTTCCTGATAGGATCCGACTCAATGTCATTTTCCTTCGCAAAAGCTTTTATGAATTCTTTATTATAATACTTCTCTGGCTTGGGTAAATGATACGTTTGTCTGAGATCCTCTACTCTAAATGACCCGAACACTTTTCCTTTGGCTGTACTAAATGTCCTGTCTATAGTTGCAGTGCTTTCAAGAATCCTGACCACGTCATTATATGGCAAAACTTTGGGACACACTACTATTCTATGTAAGTATGTGCAGGCCAATTCTTTCAATGTATTCTCTTATTTACTTGTAGAATCTACAGTAGCTTCTTCTTCGAGTTCTTCAGGCTCTTTCACTTTTAGTAAATTATAGATACTTTCCCAGCTTGCTTTTCCTAAACTGAGGCAAGTCGTATCTGATATCAATCCTTTCTTATTTATCTCTGGTTCTTTAACTACCATAGGGGCCTTGGCTTTCTTCACCTTCTTTACCATCTTTTCTAGATTCATAAGCTCAGAGAAGCTCTGCAGAGACAATGGAAAACGTAACAGAGAAGTATTTGTGCTGAAAGCTTAATATGGAATGAAAGTAGTTAAGGTAATTGACATATGATAAACTAAATGTAATTAAGAATCACCACAGGTGAAATCCTCGAAGGATTCAACCTTAGCTACGAAATTAATAACCATCATACCGACCAATCATAGTAAATAAATGTCATAATTACGCATTGCATCGACCATATGCTTAATGATCCTTTCGAGCATGTCTTTAGATTTCCCCCATCAGTGATTAGTGATAAATCGTGAATTCCAATTGGAAGATTCAATGGGTCGGGCTTAGAATTTCAGACTAATAGCTCTGATCGTGATAAGGGAAAATATAATAAGGTGGGGTATGTTCAATGAATAGTTTGGCTTATTGCTTTTAAAATTTATGTTTGCAAATAATACCTTTTAATGAGGTTTCCTTGAAATGAGCACCTTTCTTTATAATATCGCAATCTGGAGATTCAAATTCATCCTTGCTATGTGTTGTGTGATACCTCCAATTGCCGATTGCGATTATGTTATCCGATCAGAGATTTTAAATGGGGACCTTTTTTGAGTGCATCCTTTTATCATTGCGATATGCGATCTTTGATTGCTTTATCACATCGGAGAGTTACTTATGATGCCTTTTCAAAAGGATATTTCACATTTTATCAAAAGGTTTTAGGTAATAACTCTATTGCATCAAGTCTTTTGTGTGATATGATTATTGCTAGGCAAGCGATTTTATTGAATCGCTAACTTTCTAAGTTTATTAAAAAGGGACCCATTTCTAATTAAAGTTTTTGTAAATTTCTATTAAGGAAATGGCGGGTTGTTGTACAGCACAACAATTGGTGATTCACTCGAAGAAATAGTTATCTATGAGAAAGGAATGCAATATTCTAAATTTCTTTATTTGAAAACCTTTGAGTATAGAGAAAATCTAAGAACAACTAGATAATCAAGAACTTTGAATATAATGAAAAATGTTTCTGCAATGTCTTTCTCATCTTAAAAATAAAAACATTCTAAGTTTATTTAAGACTTGATTGGTTGATAAAGATAAAACAAAAGGACTTCTCCAACTTAGTTTATATGATGACTTCGTTGTCATAGGTAGAGTCTCTACTGACAACAAACACTTATAGGCTCAACAAGGTTACCTTTTAACCATTCAATCATTCATTCTCCCATCCATTTCAGAGTATAACTTCTGAGAATAAATCCAAAAAGATATGTTTCCACATATTTTCTTTATTGCATTTTCGATCTTCTTTATTTTTATTTTAAAAGATAAAAATCCATTGTCCTGGTTTGGTGGCCAGCTATTGACAATGCCATTCACTGGTTGTAATTGAATTGAACAAGCTAGATTATGATGAGACCCCTTCTCTTATAATTATACACCATCACCTTGTTTTGATACGTAGTATTAGCAATGTCAGTTTAATTAGTTCCCTATTATCATGGTAAGCAGGCTTGTAATGAGATCTCTTATCTTTTATATCAAACATATTTTAGAATTACACTCTGAAAAATCATAAACTTTGTGGATGGGGTGAATGACTTACTCCTTAAGAGAATATAGATGACAATGTAAGAGTTGTAGATTCTAAGTTTGGATAGGCCTTTGTTTTCTATAGATAACCTCGTTTGGGCTTTAACAACTTGGAATGATTTACAATATTTTCAAGGTTTGAAAAGATTTTACAAAAATAAAAGAGGTTTTCAGAGTTTAATTCTATCTAATTCCCTAGAACTTCCTTCTTTTCCTTTAAGGATTCCATTTATCAAAAGTAATTATTTACACTTTTTTCTTTAAGCAACTTTCAAAACAAAAAAGGCCAATAAAAGGCTATTGACAACCTTATTTCCTAACAAACAAACAAAATTGTAAATTCAAACAAGCAAAACTGCAAATTGAATATTTACAAATAAGAAGGGGTTACCTTCATAAGTAAAGAATTTTTTCAAAATGAGCCCATTCATAGGAAGAAAATCTCTCTTTCTTGATAGATCCTACAATATGAGTGTTGATGGGCCTACCTTCTTGATGATTTGAAACGGTCCCAGCCACATTTTCTAAAATTTAGTGTGTTTACCTTTATCTTCGTGGGCATTGTCGCATTTCAAAACAAGATCACCAATCTGTAAAAAATTTGGGCCAGTGGAAGTTGCATCAAAAGAAGATTTAATAACCTATTGATGCTTTGCATGTGTAATTCTGGCCTTTTCCCTTTCTTCTTCTAATTTAAGGATTTGATTATATCTCAATTGAATAGAAGATGAGGGATTTTCTTCAATAAACTGCACTAAGGCTAGAGATGGGAGTGTTAAGTTTGTTGGTATGACAGTTTCCTTTCCATACACTAAATTGAATGGAGAAGTGCCTATTCAGGCCTTCTGCGTTATGTGATCTGCCCATAATGCAAATACTAAAGACTTGTGCCAATTCTTTTGATTCCGATCAACAATTCTCTTAATGATTTTGATGAGATTTTTATTGATCGATTCAGCAAAACCAATACCCTGAGGGTAGTAGTTTGCAGAGTATTTCAATTTAGACCGTCTTTTAATAGCAAATTCAAGTATGGTATTTCCAGAGAAATAAGATGCATTATCAAAAATGAGAGCATTAGGTACTCCAAACTTGGTAATGATGAACTGATCTATGAAATCAAAAATTACCTCAGAGTTGGCTACCTTCAAAGGAATTTCTTTTACCCACTTTGCAAATTAATCTGTGGCTGTAAGGATATATCTATGTTGTTTTCATGAATGTGGAATAATTTCTCTAATGATATCCAGTCCCCATTGTTCAAAAGGTTGTTCGATGTTGACTAGTTGCAAAGGAAAGACTGGCTTCCTTTGTCTACCACTGGCAGCCTGAAACATTTTGCATTTTCTTACATATTCATCGGAATCCTTAAACAACGTCTACCAATAATAACCAACATGTATAATTTTGTGAGCTATTGTATCACTTCCAAAATGTCCTCCTATTGGACCATCATGTAGTTTCTACAAGACCTTTTGTGCCTCCATTTTTCAAGGCATCTTAATAAAACCAAATCATAATTCCTGCTAAACAACAGATCATCAATAATCTCTAAGTTTTTAGCTTTCAGTCTTATGGCACGTTTATTTTTATAGGAAATATTAGGAGCATATCCATTTTTCTAATAAAATATCAAATCTACATATTGAGATTCAGGATTAATGGTACTTATCTCATTAATCTCCTCAATATTGCTTAAACCTTCATATTCCTGAATGTTAGAAGCTCCTACTGACAACCTACAAAAACCTTGACCTTCGAAAATTTTCACTGGTTTAATGTCCATATCATATTCTTGTAATGTTGTAACCCAATTTTCCCTTTTTTCTCCTAACTCCCTTTGGACTAGTAATTGTCTCACTGCTGAAAATGGGACTATTACTTTCGTATGAGTTTTTAAGAGGAAGGGCTTAAAGTGTTTAATGGATTTGAACACAGCAAGGGATTTCTTTTCTACTTCAGAGTAATTAAGCTCAACACTTTGAAGATCTGAAAGGAAAAATGATATGGGTACTTCCATGTTTTGCTCATTGATTTGTGTTAACACAGCTGCATAGGAAGTATTAGATGCCAAAGTGTATAAAATGAAATGATTGGAAAAATTGGGAGTGTTTAATGCAGGAGCATTTATGATTGCCTGTTTGATTGAATAAAAAGCTTCCTTTTCTTTATGCCCCCATTTGAACACTGAATTTTTCTTAATCATGGTCTGTAATGGTAAAACAATCTGTGAAAATTCTGGAACAAACCTTTTTACAAAATTTATCTGACCTAAAAATGATTGCATTGATTTTTTTATTGTGTGGAAGTGGAATATCATAAATCTCTTTAATCCTTTTTGGATTGATATAAATACCATATTTTGAGACAATAAATCCCAAGAGTTTACCTTTATATAAAGACCAAAATACAGGTTTATCTATAGTTTTATTTACAATTTCTTTAGCAATATTAACACATCTTGATGTATCTATATGAGAAAAATTTTGTATTTGAGATGTGAAACTATTAACTAAGAAAGGTGATGATTGAGCATTAAAATTACCAAAGAAAGATTTAGATGAGTAGTTGCCAAGAATATTATTATTGAAAGCTATGGGCTAGTTTTCTTGCTCAAATTCTGTTGCAGTATGAGTCATATGCTTTTCTCGATCGATCTTAATCTAATTTGGCTTTCCTTTATAAGGAAGACACATGTGAGACCAATTGGTAGAAATGTAACCATGGAGTTTCTCAGACCAATCCCTGCTTAAAATTAACCCATAAAACTCAGGGATATCAGTAATCAGTATATCAATTCTTTGAACTACACTTGGATCAGCTGATAACTTAATGGTGACTGAATTGATTTCTCCTAATACTTGAACCTTAGTTCTGTCCAACTGAACAATATGCACAGCAGACTTTTGAGGCTCAATATTCAATTTTGAGCAAACTGAAGCTGCCATTATATTCGATGAAGCCCCTAAATCTATCAAGCAATTATGCAGGTTTCTATTGTAAATTTCATAGGTCAAGAGAAAAGGAGGGGTATGAGAATTAGATCTGTCTCTGATGAACACATCATCAGTAGCTTCTACTCTATCAGATGGTGGCTTACCTGTTCCCTTAGCTGCCTTGGATAGTATGACGTTTGGAAAAGGAGAAGAAGTTATTGTATTTAATTCTTTGAGTAGCAATTTCTATAAATGTTTGAGCTTGCTAAGTTCAAATATAGAGATATTTTCTCCAGTCTTCTTCATTTCTTTGATGATGTTGTAATCCATAGAGTTAGCAATTACCAATGTCTTGGATGATGAAGTTGGAATAGAAAATTATGGCTGATTTTGAGTGGGCATTGGTGTATATTTCTTTCTAGGAGCTTTATCTTTAGTAGCAGGACTCACATTTTTCTTCTTTTGAGTTGGTTGAATAGGTTCTATAGATCCTTTACTCCTGGTACTTACTGGGAAAGCTTCCTATTCACTTTCAGTATCTGAATTGGGCAAAATGAAGTCCCACATACCATGACATTCAACAACCTCTTCTTCCTTAGTTTCTTCTGATGATAAGATTGTATCTTCATCTTCATCGTTATCCGGATCTAATTCTACATTAGATATAGCATTAGGCGGTTTTGATTCAGGTTTTTTGAAGTTTCTAAATGGCTTCTTAGTGGAGGTCTCAACTACTTGTTTTTTAATTTCCACCATCCCATTTGACATAGTATTTAAAAACTTTTGCAGACCCTCCATGTCATATGGATCTTTAGCTGCTTTCTTCTTTGATTCGTCTTTAAAAGTAACTGTTTTGGACTTTCTCTCCTCAAGAGCGATTTTCTTTTGTAAAGCTATTATACGTTTTTCAATGGTGATTGCTTCTTTCATATTCTCTGCTAAAGTAGGCTTTCTAGCTCTATCAACGAATATTGCTATATTTGAAGGTAAGGCAGATATATACCGTTCACTCTGAAACTCTTCACTAGGTTTGGATGCAGTAGGAATCTTATTTAAGAGCTTATTAAATCGCGAGTTGAAATCTTTGATAGGTTATCTTGATTCATCTTTAAGATTTGAGAGATCATTAATTAATGTCATTGTAGACCTATCAGCACTGAATTTAGTCAAGAATTTCTCTTGGAAAATGTTCCAACTAGTAATGGATCCTGATGGTAACAAGAAATACCAGTTCCGAGCTACTCCTTGTAAGATATATGGGAAAAGCCTGACAACAACATCTTCTTCAGTAACTCCATTTACGTTTACTAACATCATAAATTTGTTTATGTGTTTTTCTGCTAGTATGCCTATATCTGGGTTAAACTTTTGCAGCCATTTTTTGGGATGAGCTGGAAATCGACTAAAGGGTGCAGGCATTGAGACTGCCCCTGGATTGTTCCATGGTCTTTGGGCCATTATTGGGATACTAATAGAGGAAAGCGCAGATGAAGTTACAAGTGGTTGGGAAGACGATGTTGAAGTTCCAGTACCTTTTTGAACAACAATATGGAGTGGAGTGGATGGTTGACTTTTTAATGGAGTAGATGAAATGGATGATGATGATGAAAGATTCTCACTATCAGACCCTTCACGTGTCTTCCTTTCTCTTTTTATTTTATGAAGAGGGAATTCTGTGGGTTCAATACCAAGCTTTTCACTTTGTAATCTGGTAAGAGGATGGGAAGGAATGTATTGCGAAGTCACACTGCCTTGAGATAACTCATATTTCTCTGGTGATATTGAAAATACTTGAATTTTATTAATTAAAGAATGAAATTTAGGAGAATCAAGAGAGGATTTATCTTATAAGTTTAGGTTTTCAGCATTGGTTGCATTCTCAACTTCTCTCTTAGAAATTAGAGATTTAGAATGCGAGGGAGAAGCTAGAAGAGATGTTGAGGGAGATTTACTCTCGGAATGGGTTATGGGTTTGGATTTTCTTAGCATTCATAGTTCAGGCCCTACTTCTAGTGCCAAAAATGTTGATGCCTCTAAAATCATTGCATCAACATCAGGGAAAACCACCCGATCTGGACCTTAAAACAACTCCTTTTCTATTTGGTGTGATGGCTCTGACTAGATGTAATGGGACTAGTTTCCTAGTGATATATGAGTTTATGGGTGATTGGTTTATAATGGATAATGGGAATGATAAGTGATTTATTCTAAAGTGCAAAGAATATACAAAGATAACTAATATATCCCAGGAATGCTTCTAGCAATGTGATTCTTGATTTTTTCTCTTGACAAGTAAACATGAAGATGACTTACTCATAAATAAAAATATGCATTCATATGGTAATTACTTTGTTGAATTAGTTGAACTAATAACTAAAAAATTATCTCACTGATCATAATATATCACTGACATATATATGAAATATGACAATTTAGAAACATTCAATAGTGACAAGTTAAATAATTGTTGTAGACATGTACACATATATCAATAATAGCAAAGTTGATAAATGCTAATTCACATAGACAGATAAAGCGAAAACATAGATAGTAGTACTGTATGCATTTGGATCTCCTCCGATGTGAATCAGATTCAAATTTTGCCTTCTAATTTGGAAATACTTTCATAGGAAGCAAGAGTGCATATCTCATAAAAGCCTTCTTTATCAAAATTCAGAATTCTAGTCCAATCTTTCATAAAAATATATATCAAAAGTATAATAGTTCAGCCTCTGATTTAAGTCTTAATACAAAATTAAGGACCTTTTCTAAAAACATAAAACGGCCTATAAATACTACAAAAAAAACAAACTATGAAAGAAATATGCTATGTGCTAGTATAACCAAAACATAAAAATATGGAATTTATCTCAAAATAGCAGTGTTGTTGTTGGTTGAAAGGATTCACTATATCGGCTTATCTTCTTGTGATTGCAGTTGAAAAATGGCAAGCATTGGTTGGACCTCTGGTGGCTAACTCATACGAGAGTGTAGCTGAGCTGTAAATGTGGCATTGGCAAGTTCAGGGTTCATGTGGTTGATCGCATCTGTGATACACTTCATCGCCATTTGCTGACTATGTGGTTTTATAAGGAAAATCCAAAACATTTCCCATGTTGAGCTGTGAATGCCTCCGATCAGGTTTTCTCTATGCATCAACTCCTGTTTCTACTATTGTTCTAATGATTTCACCTATGAGAGTTTGCCTAGAGAGCATTCGATTATTAGATTACATAAATATACACTATTGTTGATTAATTCAATCAAATTATTTGTCACTAATCTGCATCTGGATGTAGCTCTCTTATATTTCATTAACTGAGACTCCCATTCAGAAAATAGAATTTCCTTCATTTGAATCTTGCCAAGATATAAACTTAGTTAAGCTTTCATCTGCCCTCTCTAACTCAAGCCTCGCATCTACTGACATATCGATCATAACTGTTGAGATATCACCTAAAGGAACAACCAACGAGATATTATAACACAAAAGGTCCAACTACCGAGATAGGGCCTTGGTCATCTCCAGGGCTTCAGTTCTGAATTATTCTACCTGGGGATATCCTTTGTATCACTCTATTTGATCCTTCAATTTGAGCGATTTGCTCTTCTTTCGATTTATTCACCTACTCGTTCAATAGTTGTAGTTTGCTCAATGCTTGTGATAACTCTTGCTGCTTATGGATGGTTTGTTCATCAATTCTCTGCTTTTCATTAATTAATTTCTCATTCAACTGCTCATTAAGTTGTTTCTTCTCTACCAACTACTCTTCAAGCTGCTCTACTTTTTGTTGTCGTTCAACCAATTGCGCCTCTAGCTGAATGATCACTTGGTCCCTTTCCTTCAGCAAATGATTAACCTTTGAAACCTTGTCTATTGTTGTCGCTGTATATGCTCAGGCATATTGAGAAAGATTGGTTAAATCCTCAGAGGGATTTACTTCCTCCCTCCATACCACATTCATCATTTCCATCTGAGGAGTCAAAAGAGGAGAGTGATCAATTTTCCTCTTCTTCCTTTGTCTTTTGACTACAACCCTATGCTCAGGGCTATAGAAGACATCCAGTGGTGGTACTTCTTCTACATGCAAAACAATCTCATCAGTGGGATTTTCAGGGATGATCTCTATGTCCTTATGAAGCTTGGGTGGGCCACTTGCTCCTACAATTGGAACTGTGTTGACTACTGATTTCTGTGCTGTAGACACCTCCGGTGACCCTTGGGTGTTCTTTGGATTCCTGATAATAGAATCAAATTGTTCCCATTCCTTGATTACCTTAGGGTCAACATTAATGTGTGTATCAAGGGGTTCACTAACTGTTACCTACTTCTCCTCCTGTTCTGGTGTCTTCTTCCTTTTCAGAACCTTCTCCATTTCGGGAGAATTCTAAGTGATTTTCTGTTCACTATGGCCTTGTGGTTGAACCGCTGATGTCGTTTTTAATAAATCTATTGGCAGGGTTTCCTATCTCTGGTCCCTGAGCCTATTGAATTTCTCTAATCTTTCTGTTCCCAATTTAGTCTTAGACATTTCTTTGACTGGGGAAAATATCTCTGCTGAATCAAACAAGTCATCAAAGCTGTCCTCTTCATGATCAAATCTAGCGATTTTAACCTGAGAGGTAACATTGTAGACAAATTTTTTAGGGTCATACTGCCTTTTTAGAATAGTTGCAAGATTTAACAACTTGATTTTCTCAGCCTCTTTCTCTGCGTGTTAAAATCATGTAGGGTAAAGGCATCACACTAAAGGGGAAATGCAAGCCACATGTGTTTCTTGGAATCCCTAAGTATTTTTGACATTCCTACAACTGTTATCTGATATGCTAATTCCCAAGCCAGTAGTTTATCAGGGATATACGGAGGAAGAACATGAGGATCAGTAAGACTATCGAAAAGCCTTATATAGGTAAATTTCTCTTCTCCAAACCAAATACCCACTGTTGTTAGGTCAATTGCTACTTCCTCAGATATCCTAGGGGCACACTTATTGAATAAGGAGTAATATACAAGAAGAATAAAACCATGACAAATATTATACAAATTTTTCTTTTAATAGGCCTTCCATAGCTCTTTGTGATAGATGTGAATGAGATTGGGGTCTTGGGGAGTCCATCTCCATCCGAGAATGGGGTATTCAGAATTAAAATAGATTTTGTCCACAATATAGGCACTGAAGTAAAAAGGAGGTATCACCTGGGAGGTCACAGACCTCTTTCTTGTATATTCAAGTATTTTGGTGACCATTTTATTATAGAGAATACCTACCCAATTCATAATATAGTTGTGAACTGTAGCTTCCATTAAAAGAACCATATCTATAGAGAACTTAGTGGAATTATGGACTCCAAAGAGTCTGCACATTATGTCTCGTGATTGTGTTTGGTCGGGAAGTGCCTCCATTGCCTGATAGTATTTTATTCAATGTTATTTTGCTTCGCAAAAGCTTATAAGAATACTTTATTATAATACTTCTCTGGATTGGGTAAATGATACATTCTTCTGAGATCCTCTGCTTCAAATGACGTGAACACTTTTCCTTCAGTTGTACTAAACATCCTATCTATAGTTGCAATGCTTTCAACAATCCATCTGACCACGTCATTATATGGAAAAACTTTGGGATGTGTTGTTATTCTGTGTAAGTATGAGCACACCAATTCTTTCAAAGTATTCTCTCATTTACTTGTATAATCTATTGTAGCTTCTTCTTCGAGTTCTTCAGGCTCTTTCGCTTCTGGTAAATTATAGATACTTTCCGAGCTTGCTTTTCCTAAACTGAGGCAAGTCGTATCTGATATCAATTCTTTCTTATTTGGCTCTGGTTCTTTAACTATGACAGGGGCCTTAGCTTTCTTCACCATCTTTCCCATCTGTTCCGGATTCATAAGTTCAGAGAAGCTCTACACAGACAACAGAAAATGTAACAGAGAAATATTTTTGCTGAAATCTTAGTATGGAATGAAAACGGTTAAGTTAATTCGTATATCTTAAACTAAATGTAACTAAGAATCACCACGGGTGAAATCCTCGAAGGATTCACCCTTAACTGCGAAATTAATAACCATCATAGCTGCCAATCATTGTAAATAAATGTCATAATTACCCATCGCATTGGCCATATGCTTAATGATCCTTTTGAGCATGTCTTTAGATTTCATCGATCAACAATCAGCGATAAATCACAAATCACAATTAGAAGATTCAATGGGTCAGGCTTAGCATTTCAGACTAATAGCTCTGATCGCGATGAGGGAAAATATAATAAGGCGGGGTATGTTCAGTGAATAGTTTGGTTTATTGCTTTTAAAATTTATATTTGCAAATAATACCTTTTAGCAAGGTTTCCTTGAAATGAGTTCCTTTCTTTATAATATCGCAGTCGGGAGATTCAAAGTCATCCTTGCTATGTGTTGTATGATACCTCCGATTGCCGATTGCAATTACGTTATCGAATCAGAGGTTTTAAATGAGGACCTTTCTTGAGTGCATCCTTTTATCATTGCGATATGCGATCTTTGATTGCTTTATCGCATCAGAGAGTTACTTATGATGACTTTTCAAAATGATATTTCACGTTTTATCAAAATTTTTTAGGTAATAACTCTATTGCATTATGCCTTTTGTGTGGTATGATTAATGCTAGGCAAGCGGTTTTATTGAATCACTAATTCTCTAAGCTTATTAAAAAGGGACCCATTTCTAATTAAAGTTTCTGTAAAATTTTTAAAAAGAAATGGGGGGTTGTTGTAGACCACAATATGTCCCCATTATTTTCTTGGGCATAGGTAGAGGGAATTTCAAGTTTTTTAACATGATGGATATGTTGTCTCTCTCTAAATACTCATTACTAATCTCAACAGATAGGGAATGGATTTTAGTGCTTCCTCATCAATAATGGGTTTGTTTGGTAGGAAATAACATGTTGCAAAGATATTTGATGGGATACAAAATTTATTCAAATTTTTCTTTTTTTCCCTTGAGATAGATGTGGAGAGTGAGCCTAATAGGGTTGGAATTTGTTTGTCCCTTCTCCTATGTTCGAGAGTCCCCTTCATGCTTAGCATTGGGGGTGTCAAGGCTAGTGGCGGCTCACCTATATGTACATAAAAGAGAGTTATTCCAACCAATAGTTGTCAAATGCTCGATCTTTTCTTAGTAGAATGAATCGTAGGCAGAGTGGGAACCAATTTTTTTCTAGATTTTCATAAAGAGTTTCAATGGGAAAGCCTCCCTTTTTCTTGATAAGAAACTCAAACTCTATCAAGATTATAAATAGATTCTAGATAATTAATGGGGCATCCTTATAACCCTTCAAAATATTATATATGAAGGAAATTCCCTCCATGACTCTTCATACGTTAAAGATTATTGCATCACATGGAACTCAACCGTAGTTTTGAACTTGAGTTTGTGTGGAGGAGCTCCAGGATCCAAGATACAAAATGGACCAGTTTCCTACAAGGATGCATTAAAAGGAAAGGCTTCCCTCCCTTCCGAACAAACCCCAAAATTTCTAAGATCTCGGTTTCAAAACATCCTAGGACCCTAGATTGTAGAGAAAATGGAACAAGTACCAACCTTAGAAGTAAATATTTCATAGGTAAACTCTCTTTTGTTTTCCCTCCAATCTAAGGATATTGTTTGTACGTTTAATGTTTTTTGGCCCGAAACTAAAGCGTTATTCCAATGGTTTTTTTCTTCTTGGATTCCAAACTGTGATATCTTTTCATGTTCCAAAGGCCTCTTCATTGTTCAGTTTGATACACAAAAATACCTAGAGTTTGTTCTAAATGAAGGGCCATGGTTTTGGGGTAGTTCTAGACTCTTCAATATGCAATGGTTTGCAACATTCAATGCTACAACTATGTTGTTCCCACGGGGGTTTCACTCAATGAACCTCTGACATAATACATGCATTCATGGCATACTAAACAATACCCTTAATTTGACTACATATTGGAAAATACCTTTAAAAATTACATTTTTTAACCCCCTACCAGTACAATCCCAATACACCTTCCCAATTTAAAAAGCCCCTACTTTCACTAGATATTGTAGGTATCCATTTTTTCATTAACATTTTTTATTCCCCTTTATATTTTTCATTAACTTTCAGCTCCATTTTTTATACCTACCAATATAAAAACCCTTTACCCCTTGTTATATGCTCAATATATTATGTCATTTTTTACTCAATATATATCCCCCAATATGAATGCATGTGGTATGGGATTGCTCCCACAATGAAGCCCCTGTGGTTGTTCCCTGCAATTCCAATCATGGGTGAGACTTCCAAATCTCCCTCTTCCTTTTTGGCTGCATAAGGTCCTAGAGGGTATTGGAAACATTCTGGGAAAATTCAATAAAATGAATCTAGAAAGAATGTAGAAAGTTCTATTTACTTTTGTTAAAATTTGTGTAGAGATAGACCTTAGGAACAATCTACGTGACAATATTCATATGAAACTAAAAAACTTCTAGTGGACCCAAGTTTTAGATTACGAGAATACAAAATTCAAATGTGGAACATGCTTCCAAATAGGACACTTGCATAACACATGCCCAGAGGAGAAAAAGAATCCAAAAAATAAAAGAGGAAAGCCCAAAATCCAAAAGGATGACAATTTCAAAATCTACGGCTCTGAGAAGAAGAATAAGAAGAAGAAATTGTGGAGAGTCAACTAGTCCAAGTAGAAGTGGATGCTCACACTCAACATGGCAACCAAGCAAAAGGGGAAGTTGCGACTATATCAAAATTAAAGCTCTTATTAAGAAGGACATTGATTTAGTGAGATCCATGCATCTTATGGGTTGTGGAGCACCAAAATAGAACATCTATTTGAGTGTTTAGATTCAGATAAAGAAACCTCAACAAAGGCATCAAGAAGTGGGTTGGAAATGGTTCTTGTTGAACCAAACACTGAAGGATGGTAGAAAGTGTGAGAAAAGAAAGGCAGAAAAGAGAAGTTAAGTGATTTCTTTTACTCTTAATTGTGATTTTTTCTTGATGTAAATTTTTTTAATACTTTTTTTATTAGATCACTATTGAGAGGTGTATTTATGGAATGTGTTTAGCATATGAAAAATGTAATTTTGTTCCTTTAGTCATGATGAATAATATTACATGTGTTTTCTATGGAAAAACAAAAGAGTCAGGGTGATTGTTGTTGGTTTAATGTGTTGTGTGTGGTTATGTCATGGGCCTTAGTATATGAGCTATATATATGTCAAACAAATTAGAAGTAACGTCTTAACCATAGAAATAATAAACAAAATTATTTTTTTAAATGGTATTATAATATTTAAGAAACACTATATTAAAATTTTATTTAATTTGTATTAAGTTATTTAACAAAGTAAGATGAATTTGAAAATTTCATTTAGGATACAATAATTTATGTTCGTCTATTATGTCAATTCACAGATAAATAGTATCTCCAAATAAAATATAATAATAATATATAATAATTTATTTTAAAGTCATACAAAATAAATATAATGATTATATAAATGTTTTTGTAAACAGAATACTAAATCTTAAAATTTATAATAATAAACATATCTTTCCTTTCTAAATTAATTTAAAAAATTATAATAATAAACCTACCTTACCTCTTAGGAATTTGAATTTATAATCCACTACAAAAATAAATAACATTTCAAACATACTTCAACCAGAATAGAGAATAGTAGCTCGGTCACATTTTGAATGGGAAAATTTCTGAAAATACCAAACTCGTATCCTCAGGTCCAAAAGGTAGAAAAGTTTAATACGAAAGCAACAAAAGAGGTCAAATTGTCATGGTTTCAGTGCAGTGTTAACTAAGAATAATAAAGTGGTGGTTTTTTCTATGTTTGGCAGTGTTAACTAAGAATGCTAAAGTGGTGGGTTTTTCTATGTTTGGCGCACTGCTGTCCGAATTAAGAGTTTGGGAAAGCTAGGAATTCCTAGCATGCAAGTTATCTTTTCTTTCTTTTTAGAAAAATACAAGTTATCATTTTCTTTGTCGTTCGCGTCTGGGGCTCCAGAACTTTGAAATTTTGCATTGGAATCCCATAACTTCGAAATTTTGCATCGAATTAAGAGAATAAGGTTGATAATATATATTTTTTTTCAATAATTTAATTAGATGCTTTATTTAAATAAATATTATTCTATTTACTAATCATAATGAGTATAAATCAATGTTGAGGATAACCATTTTGTTGCTATTTGTGAATGTAGATTAATTCATTATAGTTATTCATGGAAAACCAGACCATCTAGAATCACTTGTTAATGGTTCTTAAGGAACAAACTTTCACTCCTGCGGATAATCTTGGACCAATAATATGTTTCCTTGAATTAAATTAAAAAAATAAATTTTTAACAAACAAAAACCATTTATAAAAATAAATTTAATTAAAATAAATTAATTTTTTATAATTTTTTTTTTAATTTCGATAATACCTTAATGAATGTCTATTATGAAATGCCTATTTACATTATGAAATTTTTTCTCATAATCAATATCTACATTATGAAATTTTTTCTCATAATCAATATCTATTATCAATTAATTAATACCTATGTACGTTCACCAACCATTTAATGTAACGATGTAATTATAAAAATTAACCAACTTGAATACTTTTATTGCAATGCAAGTCAAGTATTCCATCGCAACGGGTGCTTTCGGGGACCCTCTGACTGTTACGTAAATGAGATGAATTGAAAAGCCTCAACTTTCAACTAAAGCGGCGTTCTATGTTACCAGAAATAGGAAAGGATATATATATATATAATATATATTTTTTTTTTTTTTTCAAATGAAACTTTCTTCAATGGATGGAGTTTTATCCATCAAGAAATAAGGAGGCTATGTGGGGATTTTTTTTTTATATAAAACTTCTTCCCACGAAAAGTTTAATCCGTCAATTGACACGTCATGGTTATTTGATTTTGCAACACATTTTATATTCGAAATCAATTTATAATTTTTTTATATTTTTTTTTTTTTTTTTTTTTTTATCACAATTGGTCGATTTGGATGCAGACTAGCATCAGTACGGCCAATTCTTTACTGCTCAAATGGTCAAGGCACATATACACTTATTTGAATATCATGAGAATTACCTTGCTTGGTTGTTTAATTTACTTGGGTTCAGTATACAGACAAGTTGGGTTACTTGTTTATGTAACCTTTGATTCCAAATAACAGGTCGCTTTAGAGTGGTTGAAAAAGCTTAAGAAAATGAAGAAGTTAATTTTAAGGCAAAAGTCTTTTGAAAATTAAGAAATTATTAAATTAAAGAATATGTTTTTTTGAGTTACTTATGAAAAAATAGGAAATAGGATTTAGGAATAATAAATTGATATTGATCTAGTTTATTCTTGGTGACTTATGTAAGAAGAATAGTGAATTAAATGTATTTTTTTTCCTGGAATATTCATTTATGAGATAAGTTTGGTTTGAGATTGAAATACAAGTTTAAGAGGAATATCCATATTTATGGATGGGAATTTCTTTATTAATTGTTTTTGCATTTATTTCATTAAAGAATCACTTAAAACATTGTGTCTTACTTATTCTAATTATTTAGGTAATTTAGCACATGCAAAATGTTAGTTTCTTTCAAAATACTATGTAGATAGATTACACTCAAAGTATCACAATGTTCTAGCACTTATATCTTAATATAAGTCCAAGAGCTCTTTGAATAAAGTGATGTATAGGGCCTTTTTTAAGGGACTAATTAGGGGAACTGTTGGGTTTTTTTTTTTTTTTGGTCATCCCTTTGACTTTCAATAAATCTCAAGGAAAGCAAATTTAAGCCATGGTATTAATAACGAGGTTGAATTCAAGACTTTTTTTAAATTGTGTTATTGACCTAGTTTTGTAAGTTAACAACTAAATGGATCATTATTGATCATTAGGTGTTTAATTTAGGCTGATTTCATATAACATAACAATGGAAGACAATTTCATTAGAATTTTAGAGTGTCAGGTTTTAACATATTTTTCATGAACTAAACTTTAATGTTGATATTCTATTCAATGATGGATTGCTCATTGGTGTAAACATGTTAATTCCATAGGATTTTGAGGAGGGAGAATTGCTCCATAGGAGGGAGAGACAATTCTAGGATGTATATGTCTCTTCATAGACATGTAATGATTAATATCCTCCTATCCTTTAGAGGACATGTTACTATTATTTATTTTTTTGGCCTTGAATATGTTCATTTTATGTATCATTTTTAGTTGGTTTAATTGTTTGTTTAGATGGTGGTCACAATACACCTATGCCATTTCTATTTAAGGTCATCCTACCTTATACCTATGCCATTTCTATTTAGGGTCATCCTACCTTATAGCTTTAGTTATGAACCTTTTATTATTTTTGGACAATACCAAATGCCTAAAAAATATTAAAAATTAAAAATTATATACGTGTTCAATTAAAACAATTAAAAAATATATTTTTATCTTTGTGTTATCAAGTATGATATAAGTGATGGGCTACAGTGCTAAAGTCACGTATTGATGTGAATGTCACCTATTTGAAACTTTGTGGGAAAAATTCTACCCATGTTAAAGGATGGTGTGGTTTAGCCACCTATTTGAAACTTTGTGGGTAAAAATCTAGCCATATTAAAGGATGGTGTGGCTTAGCCGGGTGCGATCCACAGGTGATTTTGATGGCTTACGTGCCCTTAGGTTATGATTTCTCAAGCCACACGGGTGATTTTGATGGCTTAGGTGCCCTTAGGATATGGTTTCTCAAGCCATATGTCAAACCTCGTGTAATATCTGGAGAACTCAAACAACTTGACCAAAAAAATTATAATATAAAACATGAGATTAAATGTTCAAATCGTTATGAATCAAGCCAAAAAAAAACTAATATCATGTTAATAATATAATATTTGCAATTGTAAAAAAAAATCTCATACTAAACCAATTGATAATTTATAAATCCTATTTTATTTCATTTTAATAACATAAAAATAATACATAATATTAAAATGTTCACCAATAATACATATATCATAATGTTAAGTATCAGTTCATATTAAAATAAAAATATTTCTTATTAAATCTCTGGAATGATAAACTAATTAAATATCATTCGCTTGACTTCTAGATTAATTTTTTTAATTT
>APFE030601242.1:197123-225418 GCA_000404065.3 Pinus taeda | reverse complement strand
CGTTTAGAATACAGCACCTTTCATAGATTGACTTTTTCTTAAATTTTTTTTAGAGAATATTTGACCAGATTAATAATGTTATGATTGACGTTGGCAGCATAGACTTGGTTTTTAATTTAGGTTCTTATGTGTTGCATTCATGCTAACATATCTAATTGGGTTAAAAATTTGAGTTGCTTGGATAGAAGATCTTGGATACCTCAAGTGCCCCTTCCTTCTCCTCTTACTGTGAGCCCAAATGATATTGATGCATCACCCAGTTTGTTTTCTCAGGTTTCTTGTGCTTCCCAAAATTAGTAGCCTTTCTGCTTGCCATTATCCAGCCTTCGCTTCTCTAGTCATCGCGGGCTGTTTATATCTTTCTCCTATGTAACGAACAAGCATCTCGTTCTGAGCATGTACTCATATATTTTTATGGGCTAATATTTTGTGCTATCCTCCATAATTTTGAACAGAACTGAAATAGCATCTGAGATTGCTAGCTATGGACGTTTAAAGAGTTAGCTCAATATGATTGAGCATTTCAAATTAGACCATCAAATTTATCAAGAGTCCGCATAATTCCATCCAATTTGGATTTTCTTCTTAGGTTTTCTGAGAAGAAAAAACAATTAGCTGAAAAGGGTCTATAAGAATATCCAAAAGCATCCTTGTATTTTCAAATAACTTACAGCAGCGTCATCCACCAAAACTCAAAAGCATCGCTGGGATCTTCGAAGAATTTACAAAAATGAATACTCAAAAGCATTCCTCTCATTTTCTTGATATGTTTTCCACAGAGGAAAAACAATTAGCTGAAATGAGTGCTACCATATAAATGAGGTAGGTGGAGCATGCAATTCCATTTTTTTAGAACCTACAATAGTAAACCAACCACAGGCATGAGGTTGGAGCATGCAAATCCAACTTTGGAAAACCCAAATTGTGATCCCCCTCCAAATTGCAACTAGTCCAGGGCCAAAGCAGAACACTAAATGTGGAAATTTTAATTGTTTACGAGCATATAGGATTACTTACCTGAAAATATCTTTGATTTCTTTAAGAATAGTAATTTGAAAATATACAATGTTCTATATAGGATTACTTGAAAATGTCTTTGATTTCATTAAATATAATAATTTGAAAATATACAATCTTCTCGGTTTCCAGGTTTTAAATATTATAATTTTTAGATCTTTTATGAGTGCATGGTGTAGTCATTTTTCTTGCTATATTCAAATACTTACAAAATTCCTCAAACT
Organism: Pinus taeda; assembly: GCA_000404065.3. Taxonomy (NCBI): domain Eukaryota; kingdom Viridiplantae; phylum Streptophyta; class Pinopsida; order Pinales; family Pinaceae; genus Pinus; species Pinus taeda. The sequence continues at coordinate 224,177 of APFE030601242.1, read as the reverse complement.
TATTCCCTTAAAATTCCTCACCATTATCTATCCTCAACACCTTAATTTTATTCTTTATATGATTTTCCATAAAATCCTTAAACTCTTTAAATATATCTAACTTATTTTCAACACCTTAATTTTATTCTCTAACTGATTTTCCATAAGATCTTTAAATTTCTCACATCTACATCGCTCATTTTTCTTACAAAATATCAAACTTTTGGCCAGTCTTAGTATGTGCAGTACACCATCAAGAGACTCTAGGATTTTTTACCTCTTCAAATCCACTCTAAAGAAGAATGGAATTGTTGCACCTATCACTAATAGAGCATTCTAGTAGCTTATAAAGACTTCCAATCCAAACTCCCCTCATCAATACAATTGTTCCTCAAACCATCCTATAGGTTTCCTATTCAAATATATTTTTTACATATGCATCACTCATTTTGGTTACAAAAATCAAACTTTTGGGCAATCTTGGGATGTGTAGTACACCAAAGAGTGTTCTAATCCTTCCATTCATGAGCTTCAACTTGACTTTTTCTCATCTTATGGTTCTCTCTATTGAGTCATCTCCTAAGAAAACACCAAAACCATCATATCCATTATGCTCACAAAACCAATCCCTGTGAGGATTCATATGAAAAGATGCACCCAAAACAACCAATCACACATCATGATCTACATGTGTGCTTGATGAATCTAAGTACACATCCCCTACATCATTTGAGGAGGTATTTTCCTCTATAGAAAGAGAGTCATAAAAAACTTCCCTTTCTCAACACTTTTGGATTTATAACGTTTCCTTTAATGCGCTTATTTTCCACATACTTAGTAAACCTTTAAAAATTATCCTAGATATTTAGATCTTCTTCTAGATTTAGATTTCCCACTTGATGAATCCTTTTTATTTCTCTCTTGGAAGAATCCCATATAAATAAGGCATTTGAATTTTTACTTTCCATGTTTTTTTTTGTCTCATCTCCTTTGATAACTAGGATGAGACTATTTCATCAAAACTTGAAGTAATTGCATTACTACCTATGAAAGAAAGCAAAATATCCCACGAGTTTGATAAAGAACAAAACAAACCAATAATATTATCTTCATTTGAAACATCAATGTTAACAAATAATATTTGACTTGCCACAATATTGAATAAATTCATATGCTCTATCACCAAATCTCCATCCTTTACCCTCAAGTTATACAACATTTGCAAGAATAATGTGTTCAATTGATACAAATTTATAAAATATCATAACTTGTTTCACAATTCCTTCAAGTATCCTCTCCTAAAACATTAAGTAATAACGAGCTTGAGAGACGCAACCATATTGTGCTCTTTCCCTTCCAATTGAAGTTGGTCGAGTCTTCTATCAACATCCCCGTAAGTGCGGTACCCAGATCCATAGAGATCCATCGATATTCCTAACAAAAATATCTTCTATTTTGAGTTCCATAGCTCAAAACACTACCCATTTAATTTCTTGATCTCTATCTTGGAACTCCTCACCATTTCCTTTCACCACAGGAGTCGATGCCACAGATCTCCAACTATAACTAGGTTTTCCATAGGATTGAGATAAAACCCTTGGCCACAAATGCATTCTCTTGAATCAGAATTGCTATGGTACAAAATGTAGGTTTTAAACCCATATAGTTACTAACTACAAACATATCCATAATTTAAATAAAAAATGCAATGGCATACCCACACACAATTAACATAGAGATTTTACCCTAGAAATCCAAAATAAAAAAAATTGAAATATTTTTCAATATAAATGTCTTTACAATTTTGCAATATAATACTAAACCCAATTCGTTAACCCTAAATTAGAATACAATTTCATTTCCCCTAATCATAATTACATTACAATATACCTCAAAACTATGTGTCATAAAACCACAAGAAAAGTGAAAACCATATCAAGAAGAACCACCTAATAAAAACCTCGAAATGAAAACATATCGATAAAAAAAATCGATGATTTTCACTCAACTAGTCCATTCAAACCTTTGTACATGAGCTATGACCTCCCATGTGACCCCCTGTCTGCCCCCCCACTATGCTCCACAAAATTAATAATGTATGGGCCCAATTGTGCAAATAATATAACACATACCGATTATGTTGCATGGGACTTCACTCTTGTTCATGTTTCAATTATTTCTTAAGGCTATTATGATGCATTTTTACCATAAATTACTCCTCTAAAATCATACATTAATGGTATTGATCATATCATATTTAACACCTTCTTGTTAGAGAGGTCAATCTTAGTTCATCATTATGTTGCTCTATGTTTTCACATCAATTTCTATAATAATTTAATATGTGACCAATAATATCCTAGTCTAAATTAGCATTTGACCATTGTCTTTCCTCCATAAATCCTTGATCTCATATAAAATGGCCCAAAAATATAAAGAAAAACACAAAATGCATCATTGCGAGTGGATTTTATGGATGTCAAGCCCCTTTTTTAAGCTTAGTAACACTCCTAAACTATCTTAACTTATTTTCCATCATATAGAAGGAGGTCTATGAGTTGGGTAATAGTTAGAACCAATACTTACCCATAAAAAAATAAATAATTTCTTTTGTATTGAATAATCCTTGTTAGTAAATAATTAATGTGCCTCTCTAGTTGGTTTTTTTTTACATTCTCATCTTGTTGAAAACCCCTTAGCCCCATTATATAGTCAATACTTTGATTTTTAAGAATTTTTTAGATCTATTTCCACCATAAGGATTGGTGGTTTTCAAATAATAAAAGTGATCTAGTACATTGCTAGAATTGAAGGACTATAAACTCAGGTGAAGAAGGTGATGCTTCATAAACCAAGGTACAAGCTTTAGTTGTGATTATTATAATGAATCAATATACCTCTCTTCTTTCCCTCCCAGAATATTTTCATTCAATTTATGGTTAAATCAAAGTCCATATTAATGAAGGTTAATGATTTCTTGGATTATTTGCATTAAATTATTAAAATGCTAAAAGAATTTTGATTGAAGGTTTGGTTTTTTGATGTATAAAGATATCATATTATGTTTGTACTAGATGATTGTTGTGATCCATCCTTTGCAAATATAGAAAGGACATACTAAATAAAATCCATGAATTTTCTATTTAGTCAATCTACTTCTAACTTTAATGATTTGGTTTAAAGGATAGGGAAAGAGTATTTTATGTATGTTAGTCATCTTCCTATATATGATATAACACCTTCACTAGGGACCTTTTCTCCTTGTAGAGTAATTTTTTTTTCAACATTCTAGCAAGTTATATTGAAAAGACAACATGATACAGGAGAATGTAGAGGAATTTTTTCCTCACTTTTTTCAACTAAAGCTATTAGGGACCAAAAAGCCTCCTCAAATGAGGAGACATGATTCAAAATATATCCTTATATGATTTGTCTTCTATTGTGGTATTTTATAGGTGAAAAGATTATAGCTATGAGCTTATAGGATCCATTTTATGATCTGTAAATTATCATGGATATTCCACTAGACAATTTGTCACAACTTATATACTAAAATCTATTATAAAATATAAAAGTTACACTATGAGGGTTTATTTCTTTTTCATCTTGAATTGTATCTTTATATAGAAGAGTTTGCTATTTTCGTTCCATTCCTAATGTAGAACACTACTCAGATTCTCTTCATTTTTCATTGATTTATAGACGATCTTTTCATCCATGTCTGAGTTGCTTGTAACCTGGTTAATTGAATTAATCACCATGATATTCTTCTTCTTAGTTTCTTTCTTTTTTTTCTTTGTGTTGAGATTTGGGTGCAACTTCCACCACTACACCTTTTTATGACCATCAACATTATAGTGGCTATAATTCTTGCTAGGATTTTTTCACTAATGTGTTGCGGTTGTTAGCTTTCTATCATTTCCCCCTTTCCACTTCTTTCTCCCCTACTTAAAAGAATCTTGGGGCTCCTTCTACTTTGACCCACTATATCTCCCTTTCTTTTGGCTTATGTTCTCTAGGTACTATACCTATACACAAGCCTTGTCCACCGATCTAGGTTCGAACATCATCACTTCCTTCCACAAATGGTTGTGTAAGCCCCCCAAATACTTGAGTAGTAAATCTAGGTTCTTTAGAGAGATACCCAACATTATGGCCATGTTTCTAAACTATGTGGTGTACTCTTATACGTTCTACCCCTACTTTTTCCTAAAATAATGCCACCAGATCGAGGAGCCTTCTACAAACTCGATAGGATAAAATTGTGACTTTATAAGGGTTTTAAAATCCTCCCACTTAGTCATTAGAGGACCTCCCTCCAACATAAAGGTCTCTGTGAAACTTTCCCACAGGATAAGGGCATGGCCCTGTAATTTCAGATAAGCTAATGAAATATTTCATTCCTCTATATGATGAACACTAAAATAAATATGTAATGAATGTAACTAATAATTTAGATTCAAACCATCAATCTCACCTTGATACAACTTGACGTTGACCTTCGCTTCCATTTTGAATAGGGACTATGAATGGTTCACGACACTCAAACTGGGTTGATCCTTCTCAAATTATTCTTTAGATTCCCTCTCTAGTTCTTCGTTATTTAATAATTTCCCCTTCGATCATACCTTTGTGTTAGAACCTCCATATTCTCATATTGCACAAGCTTATTGGTTACAGACACCATGAAAATGATCACATTACAGTTGATATCTATACATTGTGCTTCTAGATGTGCAAAGATCTCCTCTATGGGATCATGAGGGTTATTTACATTTTCTCAACCATGACTTGGGTTTTGGGACTTTGGGCTTAATCGATCTAGATCCCCATGTAACTCCAAAAAATATACCCAAATAAACCTACACTTATATCAATATGATCCATGAATTGTTGAGGATATTCCACTAGATAATTCTTCACAATACATATACTAAAATATATTATAAAATCGAAAATATACACTATGAGGATTTACTTATCCTTGGATTTATGAATCTACTAATCGTTTTTTATTCTGTATGCATGAAAATTATAACTATGCAAAAATAGAGAATAGTGAAATAAAACTCATAACCCTAAAATTAACACAAGATATAACCTAGGAAACATTTTTGGGAGAAAATTCAGCGAGAAGTTGAGGCCACTCCACTATCTTTTTCTAACTAGAAAATGGATGCAGGTACAAAAAAATTACTCTCGTGAACTATCGACTGCTACAACACACAAATCATCTCTACTTTCTATCTCCCTATCCACTCTTAGCTAATATTATCATCTATCAAACAAAATGCACTCAAATAGAATGGAACCCATTTTCCTCATTGTGGTATCATTATAACACATCCAGATAACTTATTAGTGGTCAGGTTTGACTCCTGTAACTCTTAACTAGAGTTACAATATGGAATTTTCTTGAGTCTTCTTCATCCTGATCATTTGGCTAGCCCTTTTCCATGAGTAATGGGGACTGATGTTGCATCCTTTCAAATTTTGGTGGCCAAAACAAGAAGGTCAACTTCTGAGTGGCATAAATTTTTCTTGCAAACTAAAATTGAGGTAATTCTTGCACCTTTGGAAATTTTGAGTGTAGAATAATGAAGAAGGTGCTAGTTTTACCCTACAAAATTCATCATTTTATGCCTCAAATTTCTCTCGAAAAATTTCATACCTCAATTCGTCAAACTAGCTCCCAATGGTAAAATTGGTGATGTGACCTTATTCCTCCACTTTTTCCACTCTAAATGATTAAATATGGATGAGAATAATATAATGGCACAATCAAATCATTTTATGGGTAGATCCCATGGTGATTTGGATTTGAAAAACTTTTGGATCCTATCTAAGGCTTTGAATGGTCATTTTTGGGGCCAAAACGTTCGGAACAAAGATCACAATGCCTTACAATATTATAGATATCAAGAGCTTCCCAATGAAATAAAGATAAACTCAATTAGAAATGGTATGAGGAGTTTGTCTCCTACAAGTTGGTCCAGCATATTAACGACAATGATACAAAGTAGATTCCACGTTGGATTCCATTTCTAAAGCATGTAGAAATAGTTATAGGTGGACTTTCAAGAAAAATATATAAGGTCCATGTAACATCCTTGGTGAAAATTCCATGTATAAAAGTTAATAAAGGAAAAATAATAACAATGGTTGATGGGACACTTATTCAAAGATGATTGTTGGGAAAACCATCCTAGTGGACAATCATTTGGTTTATTATGGCTAATGGAATTCCCAAAGGCAATGGATAAGGCTTTGGAAAGGAAAAATGGCATTTTTGGCACATTTATTCATGAAAATAATGGAAATTAGGAGAAAAGGAAGGTGAAAGGTCACATGTTGCATGTGAGGAGGAAATTGAAGAAAACTAATGGAAAATGAAGAAAATAGAGGCATAATTGATAAAAAGGATTTTGAGGATCAGTTTGTAACCTTTCGTCAATTTAGTTTTAGAGCTCTCTCATTATTTTCTCCCTCTCTCTCTCTCACTCTTGGACACTTAGATTTTTCTTGGAGAATTTTGGCATTAGATCAAGAAAGCAAAATAAGGCAACAGGAACGAATGAGAAACCAAGCAAGAGCAGGATCAAGAAACTACAACATTATTCTTTGCAGATATCTATTTGCATGTGTGTTTTCCTTGCTAGTTTTGTTATGCATGGTATTACATGTAATTCTTTTGGTATTATGGCATGCGTTTTTCCAGGCGTGACAGTGCTTTCAACCTAGCCTTTACATTTCCAGATAGCCATGGTGTGACGAGGTTCTCATGTTTTGGTTGACCTAGATTGTTGAATGGATTTGAAGCTAAGTGATGTGGATCCCTAAATGATAGAACACATGGACTAGTGACCCCTGAACTGGGCTGTGGGTTGCAGTAAAGCTGGATTTTTTGTTGCCTCAGTGAGTCTAGGAATCCTTGACCACTGAATGATGGGATATGTGGTAAACCCTAGAGGTGGGTGCTCCCCATTTGGCCTAGGCAATCTCAGGATGAGATATGGGGTTAAGCCTAGAGAGTGGGTCTCAGTTTAGGGCCTAGAGATCCGATGTGGACTGTGGTAAATCCTGAGACCTAGGAGACAAGAAAAGTTCTCACAGTGTAGGTGGCGAAATCTAGTGGCATCCATGCTTGTGTGTCCTAGTGTTCTAGTGGAGATAATGATAAATCCTATTATTACATGTTTATTATGTTGACCTAGTGATTATGATGGATTATGGTATAGCCTAGTTTCTATTGATGAGGGTGAGGTGGTTTAGCCTCGAGATGCCCTGGTTGGTTCTTTTGGTTTGAGTCCCACATTCATGCTTAGAATATGGCACGAGGTTGCATGGCTGAAGAGAGATTTGGCTCAACCATTCTATCGTTGGGTGGAATGTGGTAGTCCCATCTCGGGTTGGATTTTGTATTCATTAATAAGAGGTTCTCTCCTTGATATCTTATGTATTAATTTGCTAGTTTAGATTTGGATTTTATGGCTGATGTATCCTTGATATTTCTGTTGTTATTATGTTGGTTATAAGCATGTATTATGACAGTGATGATGTATGGATTTCCTCATGTTTTTATTTGTAAATGAATGAACAATGTATCTATGACCTAATAGATGATAATGCAACCAATGATATAAGGGAACAATGCTTCTTAGCGATTCTCAGATAAGTATGAAACCCCTATTCTTAAATATGTTTTTTACACCTGTAGATTACATATCTATGATATGTTTAACAAAATGTCTTTCATGGCTAGTAGGGGTCCAGTCAAGACCTTGTTCAAGTAATTACATTTGGATCATCATTACCTTGTTATATTTCTGTCTTGAAGGTATCATTTAATTCTGGCGAGTGACCTAGGCTTTGGGCCTGAAAAGGTGGTTCAAATCCTATGGACGGTAGCACAACACTGAGAAAAATAGTCCCTGGATGTTGGCATGCCATGTTGTGGGAGTGTCCAGAGCCCTTTGGAGGCAAGCATGCCCATATCATGGGAGAATCGAGGATTAATTGGTCTAAAAACTCAATGGGACCCAGGTGCTTGTTGACAAAAAATTTGGGATGTTTCCCAAGATTCCTCATGGTGTTGTGGAAGATCTCTATGTTGTGTTTCCATTGATTCCACTTCCTGAAGGTCACATAGGAGGTCGAATCCCATCACAGTAGCCTCTTGTCACATGTTTACCTTGGTTGGCCAATTACTTAGGTAGATGTGGGAGGAAGGTATTACAGAGTGGTATCAAAGCATGGTTCACCCCTTGTACTGGATGGGCGGTGTGCGTTGGTCATGCATTCATGTCATTTGAACGTGTATTAATCATCCTATGGTCTATATTCTTGTTTTCTATGCATGATGTTGGTTATGGTTGTAGCAATGTTGCCATTGAAAGAGGATGTTGTTGTTGTGAAGTGTGTCATCATGAGTGTATGATTGGTTACATATTCTTATGCTTTCTTATTGTGAGTGTACATTGGTGTCATTGTTCTTGTCATCCATGAGGTGATGGTATGTGTAGTTGGTATGATCATGCATTGATGACTTGACTCTAGCTAGAATGATGGTTATATGGTTATGTACTTGTGTATTATGTGTATATATGTTGTCATGATTATGTTATACATGTATTACGCTGATTTGGTTGATCCTGTAGACGAGATATCCTCCCCGAACTTTGCTAAGGTACATTGGTTTATTGTGATTTGGTTAGCTGACATAGTATGTCTTGCAGGAAAGAGATCAAAATGGCTAGTAAGATGGTAGACTACAGATATTGTCCCTATGAATTAGATGAGGAGCATGGTGTTGGGTAGTCTTTTGACTTAGCATACACATTGAGAAACATGAAGGAAGAAATAAGGGGTTATAAGGTGGACAATGACAAAATCATGAAATCACAAGAGAAACAAGAAAAGGCTAATGTCATACTCCTTCACAGTTTGTCAAAATTGTAGTGACAAGGACCACTTTGGATTAGCCATGGACAGGAGGACATAATTAATGGGAAATATGGAAATAAGTCCCATAGTGGTCACTGATCAGGTAGAGATGACATGATTAGAGATGGCAAATTGTTGGATACTCTGGATAGGAGACGTGATGGATACATGCATTATTTTAGTTCTGGCTCTAATATGCATCATGATCATCATCATTATCATCCTTACAGGAGGAGTGATAGGGGATACTTTCCAAATGAATTTAACAAAGTGAAGCCAAATACTTTTGATGGAGATGTGAAGAAGCCAGAAGATGCAGAGGCTTGGATACTTGGGATGAAGAAGTTATTTTAGTTGCATACTTACACAGATAATATGAAGGTTGGAGTAGCTACCTTCAGCTTGAGAGGTAAAGTAGACATCTGGTGGGAAGATGTGAAGCAGGTCATAGACATGAAGATGGAGGATTTGAGTTGGCATGAGTTCAAGAGGCTTTTTTGGACAAAATACTTGTCAAAAAGGTTCTATAATAGTAGTGCCAAATAATTCTATGAGCTAAAGATGGGATCAATGATAGAGGAAGAGTAAACAACCAAGTTTCTAGAGCTATTGAGGTATTTTCCATATCTTAAATATGAGAAGGCTAAAGTTCAACGATTTGTAAGTGTATTTCCATTAGCATTTAAAAATTGAATTGAGTATGATGAGCCTTGGTCACTTGAGGAAGTTAATTGGAAATTGAAGAATTGTTATGAATAGCAAAAACATAAGAATGAATATCAACAAGGATGGAAAGGGAAGGATAACGATAAAGGTAAGAGTAAATGGCAGCCAAAAAGAACAAGGCCTCAGAATTCAGAAGAGAAAAAAAATGTGGCACCACAAAGGAATTTCAATGCATTTAAATAGGGACATGGATCACAATAACAACATAGAGGTGATGGTATTGGGTGATTGGAGTGTTGGACAGCAGTAGGGAACACCTTAAGAAATATTTTCCACAAAATCAGGGTGGTAGGCCTCAAATATATAGTGCACAGGAGGCACAGGCTATTGGAGATGTTGGTCCTGACTTGGTGGATAAGTGTGGTTTGAATAAAGAAGTGCAAGAAAAATCTTGGTTAGTGTAGTTGACTACAGGTACAAAGAAGCGATTTCATCATTGGGTAAGAGTTTGTGCATTTTATTTGAATGGCATGCCTACTACATCACATTTAAATGTATTACCATTGGGATCATATATTTTGATATTGGGTATGGATTGCCTATACCTTCCTACGACTAAGGTGGATTGTTATGATAAAGCAATTCAGTTTATGGATGACAATGGAGAACCAAGTGTCTTACAGGGAAAGAAGAAAGCCACATGAGTTAGGATTGTGACATCTATGAAGGAAAGTTGCAGTCGTAGAAAAGGGTGTGTGTTATTTGTAGTGAAAAAGGTAAGGAAGTTGAGGACGTAGATGTTTTGAGCAGGTACCCAGATGAAGTTCTACAACAGTTTCAGGATGTGCTCCTTGTAGATATTTTAGATTTTCCACTTCACAAGGAAGTAGACTTTTTTATTGAGTTAGTGCCAGGGGCAGTTCCAACATCGAAAGCACCTTACAGGATGAGCATACCTGAGTTGGTAGAGTTGAAGTTTCAATTGAAGGAAATGTTGGACAAGGGATACATTGGGCTAAGTGTATCACCATGGGGCACACCAGTATTGTTTGTCAATAAGAAGGATGGTACTCTCATATTGTGCATTGACTACAGGCATTTGAACAAAGTGACCATCAAGAACAGGTATCCATTACCAAGGATTGACGACTTGTTCGATCAGTTGAGGGGAGAAGCAATGTTCTCAAAGATTGACTTGAGATATGGATACCATCATGTACGTATTCAAGAGGAGGATATTTACAAGACAAATTTCTAAACCAGGTATGGGTATTATGAGTTTGTTTTGGTTCCATTCGGTTTGACTAATGCTCTAACTACATTGATGTGCTTTATGAATAGTGTGTTTTGTTCGTATTAAGATAATTTTGTTATTGTGTTCATTGATGACATATTGGTATATTCTAAAAATGAGGAAGAACATGTCAAGCATTTGGCAGTAGTGTTGAGATTGTTGAGAGAGCATTAGTTGTATGCTAAGCTCAACAAGTGCAGTTTCTTTCAGACTAAGGTACATTACTTAGGACATTTTGTCTCAAAGGAGGGCATAACAGTGGATCTAGAAAATATAAGAGCTATCATGGAGTGGGCATCTCCCAGGAATGTGGATGAGGTGAGATATTTCATGGGGTTGGTAGGCTATTATAGAAGGTTCATCAAGAACTTTGCGTAGATTTCTTTTCCTATTACATCATTGCAGAGGAAAGGTAAGATGTTTGAATGGACACAGGAGTGTGAGGCTAGTTTTGAGCAGCTTAAGTAGTTGTTGACACATGCGCCAATGTTAAAGATTGTAGATCCAGACAAAGAGTTTGTAGTATGTACATATGCTTGCAAGAGAGGACTTGGTGGAGTCCTTATGCAAGAAGATAAGTAGTGTGTTATGAGTCACAGACACTAAATGAACATGAACATAAATATCCAATACATGATATTGAACTAGATGCGATCATAGATGCGTCGAAAATGTGGAGGCACTATCTTCTTGGTAGGATATTTGTATTGATGAGTGATCGCAGTGGGTTGAGATACTTGTTTGACCAGCCAAATCTGAATGCCAGGAAAGCTAGATGGTTGGCGATGATTAGTGAGTTTGATTTTGATATCAGATACATGAAAGGAAAGGAGAACAAGGTGGTAGATGCTCTTATCAGGTGGATATAGGTAAATCATATAGCATCTATGAGTTACTATGGGATAGATCTACATGATAGGATCTTACAGGTAGGTCAACATGATGTCAGATATATGGAGATTGTGCATAGGTTACACAAGAGTACAGGTATAGGTACAGCTAGTAATACAAATACATATACATGTAGTGGTATAGGTGCAGTGCATAGGATGTGGATTATCATCTCATGGTAGATGGATTGGTCAGGTTTACAGACAGGATATATGTGCTAGAAAGCAATGAGCTCAAGAAAGTGATCTTGAGGGACTTTCATGTGAAACCATATTGAGGTCATGTAGGATATCATAAGACAATGACCGCAATGAAGGAATTTTATTTTTGGTCAAATTTGAAAAAGGATGTAGTAGAGTTTATGTCCAGGTGTTTTGATTTTCACGAGGTGAAATCAAAGTGTAGGCATCCAGGTGGGCTGCTACATATGGTTTTGATTCCAGAGTGGAAATGGGAGGTCATTTTCATAGAATTTATCATAGTTTTTCCAAGGATAGTGAGATAGTATGATTCCAACATGGTTGTTGTTGACAAGTTGACAAAGGTTGCGCACTTCATTCCAGTGAAGTATACATTCTTAGCTAGTGATGTAGCACATATTTTCATTCCAGATGTTGTCTAATTGCATGGGGTTCCAAAGAAGATGATCGCAGATAGGGATGTGAAGTTCACTTCCATGTTTTTGAAGGAGTTTTTTGTAGGTTTGGGCACAAAGTTGGACTTGAGTATAGCCACGGGGGCTTCACTCAATGAACCTCTAACATATCACATGCGTTCATGACATATTAAGCAATACCCTTAATTTCACTACATATTGGAAAATACCCCTAAAAATCACATTATTTAACCCCCTACCAATATGAACCTAATGTACTTTCATAATTTGGAAACCCCTACTTTCACTAGATATTGTAGGTCCCCATTTTTTCATTAACACTTTTTATACCTCTTTATAATTTTTCATTAAGTTTAGGCTCCCTTTTTATACTTGCCAATATAAAAACCCTATACCCCCTATATATCCCCCATTATATGATTTCATTTTTTCCTCAATAAATATCCCCTAATATGAACCCATGTGGTATGGTATTTCTCCCCCAATGAAGCCCCCATGAGTACAGCTTATCATCTATAGACATATGGATTGACTAAAAGGATCGACTGGATATTGGAGGACATGTTGAGCATGTACGTGATGCATCAACAAAAAAAGTGCGAAGAGTATCTTCCACTGGTAGAGTTCTCTTACAACAATAGGTATTAGGAATCCTTGAGGATGAGACCGTTTGAGGTAATATATGAGCGGAGTTTTAATACCCCCATTAGTTAGAGTGATCTAGTTAACAGGATGTTGATAGGACTGGATATGTTGGTACACATGGAGCAGGAAATGTAGGTAATCAGGAAGAATTTAAAAGTAGCATATGATAGGAAGAAGAGCTATGCAAATCAGAATAGGTTGTTCAAGGATTTTGATGTTGCAGAACTAGTGTACTTGCGCATCAAGCTGAAGAAGAGCTCTTTGTGGATTAGGTCATGTGCCATGCTAGTACGACAATTTTGTGGACCTTTTAAGATCATTGAGAGGATTGGACTAGTAGCCTATTGACTTGCACTGCCTCCGATAGTGAAATTACATGATTTTTTCCATGTGCCATTTCTTAAGAAGTATGTTAAACATGTTGGTCATGTGATTGATTGGTATGTATTGCAAGTGAAAGTGGATGGAGAATTCTAGTCGGAGCCTCAGTGTATATTTCAGAAAAAGGTTTTCATGCTCCATAATCGAGAAATCATGTAGGTTAAAGTGCAATGGAAACACTTTGGGCCCGATGAAGCTACATGGGAGATGGCGGATTAGATATGGGCTATGTTTCCTTCTTTATTCGTTGGTTGAGTAGATGTTTTGGTATATGTTTTGGTGATGTTTGGTATATGTACATATGTATATGGATGTAAATACCACCATGATATATGTTATAAAGCTCTAATAAGCGGTATGGGTGTAATGTCATTATAGTTGTCATATTCTTATGTTGTCATGTTGGTTTGCTTTTTAGCAGGATGATCATTATAAATACTTCATTGAGCTATGTTATAAAGCTCAATGGGAAGTATGTTTATTTTTCAGTGGTTATGCTAAGGTATAGGTGTAGTTGAACTTCAAGGATGGTGTCCCTCGAGGGGGAGGGTTCTATAACAACCCTAGTGAAAATTCCATGTAATAAAAGTTAATAAAGTCAAAATAATAACCACGGTTTATGGGACACTTACTCCAAACTGAATGTTTGGCAAAACATCCTAGTGGATGTTCATTTGGTTTATTATGGCTAAGGAAATTAGAAAAGGAAATGGCTAAGGATTTGGAAAGAAAAAATGGCATTTTTGGCACATTTATTCATGAAGATAATGGAAATTACGAGAAAAAGAAGGAGAAATGTCACAAGTTACATGTGAGGAGTAAATTGAAGGAAAATAATGGAAAATGAAGAAAATAGAGGCATAATTGATAAAAAGATTTCTGAGGATCAGTTTGTAACCTTTTGCGAGTTTAGTTTTGGAGTTCTCTCATTATTCTCTCTCTCTCTCTCTCTCACTTGGACACTTCAATTTTTCTTGGAGCACTTTGGCATTGGATCAATAAAGGAAAGGACGGAAAGAGAAAGGAAGGAGCAAGCAAGGAAGAGAAGGATCAAGAAACTACAACATGATTCTTTATAGGTATCGATTTTCATGTGTGTTTTCCTTGTTAGATTTGAAATCCATGGTATTGCATGTGGTTCTTTTGCTGTTATGGCATAGATTTTTCCAGCTGTGACAGTGTTTTCAGCCTAGCCTTGCCATTTCTAGATAACCATGGTGTGTTGGGGTTCTCATATTTTGGTTAAGCTGAATTGTCGGATGGATTCAAAGCTGAGTGAGGTGGATCTCTGAATGATAGAACACATGGCCTAAAGACCCTTGAGCCAAATTGTGGGTTGCGATAAAGTTGTATTTTGTGTTACCTCGATGGTCCTAGGAATTCCCAACCGGTAATGGTGGGATATACAGTAAAGCATAGAGGTGGGTGCTCTCCATCAGGCCTAGTAATCCTGAGATGGGATATTTGGTAAATACTGGAGACGGGTCTTGGTTTAAGGCCTAGTGATCTAGTGTGGATTGCGGTAAACCCTGAGGGAGTAGGAGACACGAACATTCCTCATAGTGTAGGTGAAGAAATCTGGTGGAATCCATGTTTGCTTGGCATAGTGATCTGGTGGAGATCATGCTAAAGCATGTTATTACATGTTTATTATGCTAGAATAGTGATATAGGATGGATTACAGTAAATCCTGGCTTTATTGATGAGGGTGAGGTGGTTTAACCTCACGATGCCCTGATTGGTTCTTTTGGTTTGAGTCCCACATTCATGCTTGGAATATGGTATGGGGGTGAATGATTGAAGAGATATTTGGCTCAAACATTCTATGATTGGGTGGACCGTTGCAGTCTCATCCCAGTTTGGATAGTGAATTTATTAATAAGAGGTTATCTCCTTGATATCTTATGTATAAATGTATTGGTTTATATGTGGATTTTATGGCTGATGTATGTTTGATATTTATGTTGTTATTATGTTGGTTATAAGAATATATTATGACAGTGATGATGTATGGTTTTCCTCATGTTTTAATTTGCAAATGGATTAAAAATGTATCTATGACCTAATAGATGATAATGCATCTAATGATATAAGGGAACAATGCTTCTTAATGATTATCATATAAGTATGAGAACCCTATGTTTAAATTTGTTGTTTACACTTGTAGATTACATATTTGTGATATGTTTGACAAAATGTTTGTCATCGCTAGTAGGGGTCTAGCAAATCTCTTGTTCAATTAATTGCATTTGTATCATCATTACCTTCTTATCTTTCTGTTTTGAAGGTGTCATTTAATTTTGGGCAGTGACCTAGGATCTGGGCCTGAAAAGGTGGCTCAAATCTCGGGGAAGCTCACACAACACTAAGAAAAATAGTCTATGGAAGTTGGCATGCCATGCTGTGGGAACATCCAGAGCGCTCTAACGCAGACATGCCCATATCATGGGAGAGTATGGGGTTAATTAGTCTAGTAACTGAGTGGGACCTAGGGACTAGTCGTCGAAAAGGTTGGGATGGTTCATGGGAGTCCTCATGCTGGTGTGGAATGTTTGTATGTTGTGTTTCCATCAATTCCACTTCCTTAAGGTCACATAGAAGGTTGAATCCCATCATAGTACCCTTTCATCACATGTTTACCCCTGTTGGATGGTTAGATGGGTAGATGTGGGAGGAGGGGGTTACAGTCCAAAATCCTAACCTTAATCAATAGTTGAGGCAATAAAAAACCCTAACCCTAACCTAAGACATCTAATGTCTACCAGGATATATTAAATATTTAATCACAAGAATAGAGGTTTCATTCTTATCTTATTAAATATTATTCCATAATAGGTAAAATCATTGAGAGTGACATATTCAACAAGAACATAGGAATTAGAAGGTCATATAAGAGTCATATAAACCACAAGGTCCATGGAAATTCCATATTGAGTGTTTTTTCTTTTTATTTGAATTTCATAACTATGAAGAAAAGAGCAAGCCATTAGCTTCACCTTTTAGATGGATTTTCTTATATTCAGTTTATTAAGATACATCTTGTGTTTATTGTGGGTTACCTCTTTAGTTTCATTTAGTTTAATATCTTGTGCATTAAATTCATAATATAAATTATTGTATAGTAAGGAATAGTTTCTTATAAAGAATTTTTTCAATAAAATATCCATGATATTTTATAAATCACTATGATAAAAGAAGAAGAGAAGAGTGTAAATTAAATGTGAAATATACATACATGGAAAGTAATAAGGAATACCAAAAACTTTTAAAATACTATTATAAGATTTAATGAAAATATGGTATTATTTTATTTTAAAATATATGTAGGAAAATATATTAGCATTTAAGTTTTGATTAGTAAAATAATTAAAAAAATATTATTTAAAATGTAATGAATTTATGTATTTTCCATGTCAACTCATACTAATAAAGAAAATTGAAAAATAAAGTATATAAATCATTTATAATTATAATGATGATATTGTTTGCAATTTAATATGGGAAAGGTGTTGTCACATAACGTATTAACAAATAACAAATTGGCCCATAAATAAAATACTTTAATTTCCACCTTAATTTCACATCTTTGTATAAAGAGATAAAGCAATTGAAAAAAACACAAAAAATGATGTTTAATTATATATATATATATATATATAATATATATATATAAATATTATATATATTATATATATTAATATATATTATATATATATATATATATATATATATATTATATCATAGAAAATTCGTTTGCTTTCCATCATAAACAAAAATATTTCATAATTTATGTTAAAAAAAAAAGAACGTATATATTTCACTTCCTATTACTAGGGAGATGTGTAATTTATTTCATTTTTAAGATGAAGTTGATACATAAGATTTTAAAAAAAAAATAATAAAGAAAAGTTTAATATGGTTTATACATCAAATATTTCAACATACATGTTGAGTAAAACACATAAGAGAAAGAGTGAGAGAATTCTTATTCCATTAATAGGTGCTTTGAGATTTATAATTCTATCAACGTTTAATCTGGATTTGACATATTAAATTTCAAAAAATACTAATAGCAAAAATAAGTAAATATATGGACTCAAGATAAAATATTAATAACAAAATTATTCAATGTGTGTGTATAAACATATAAAAATAGAGTGTGTGTTACTCAAAACCAGCATAGATCCATCTAACTCTGAATCTACCAAGAGCTTTGAGGAATCAAAACTCACGAGGCGCAAACATTTCCTCAAGTTCTATACTCAAAAATAGGTTTGCATCTAGAGAGATTTGATCCCTTTCCCCGCTTGGTAAATCTAGAGTTAGATGGATCTATGCTAGTTAATTTTACATTCATATCAAAATTGATATTAACTTAGTATGAAATCCTTTTGTTTCTAGAATAAGTATTTTTTCTGCATAATAATTTAAGTCTTAGCATACCTTACCTCTTTTAAATTTTAACTTAGGATAAACTTTAATTCTTCAAATTTATGAAATTTAACATACCATACTCATTTCTGAATTTAAAACTATACTAACCTTTAAAATAATAATAATAATAATAATGACATTTCAAACACAAACTTTATTTTGGTTACTTCAGTACTTAGAAATAACACTTACATTAGTATACATGTAGATTTGGATTGTTGGTTAGTTGGGCCGTTGAAATATTTTCTCAACAAGCAATCTCCTTTTTTGGAATTTGTTGGATCTCATAAACACTATATATGTGTCATATACTTGTGAGTTTTGTGGTGAAATAGGAAAATAATTTTGTGTGTAATCTCTGCACTATGTTTTCTTCTCTAATTTTTTTATTGGTATCAAAGCCCTTATGGGATTCACTCCCTTGAGGGAGGGCCTAGGAAGATGAAAGAAATATAAAGACTAAATCCCCACTGTGTACATAAAGTAATCACAGGTCACATTGTTGCGTCTCATTGTTTGTTTTGTCTATTTTCTGTGTCGAGTGCGATATGTGTTTTTCAAACTGGCTCAACACATTTGACATAGCTGAGAAGGAAACCATGCCTTACGACCAACAGTCCTTATTCATGAGTGCCTCTAGAGTGCAAACCAACTTCATTTGTACTTTCTGAGGCTTGTTCCCCACTTCTGACATGATTTGGGATGTTGTTCCTCGAACGCTGCAATCAGAGCATCTCACTTCAAATGCAAATGTTCTATCTTCTTCTACTATCGCCAGCTTGATGGAAAGTTGTAGCCATGGATCCCATAATAGATGTCCTGCCAAGGTAAAATTTAAATACATGGACAAGTTGATTCGTTGGCACATGGAATAAATTGATGGCCTACCCTAAACCATAGCATAAGGCAAAAGGACCACAAACCTAATACATGAAGTAAAAAAAATATGGAAGAGGAGGATGATCCTATTGGGTCTGATTCATGGAGTATTGCTACTATCCTTGAGAGTTTTGATTCATATGAGAATTGAAACCTAGATTAGATACTGCCATTGTATTGGTCAGATCGCTTAATCAATCCTTTGTTGGATTATTGTTTCAGGTTGCTATGTGCAAAGGAAATATCAGATGTCGATGGCTTTGGATTCAGCAATACAAATATTTTCTGCTCACAATTGAGCCATGAAGGTCATAGAAAGAAAGTTCTTTCAAATTGTGAACAACTGGATTTCTCTTATGGAGTGGAGAGAAATGGGGACATCAACTATGAGACACATACTCTATAAGGATATCTAACATCGCTTGATAGAGAGTAGGATCAACTCTCAAACCCTACTTCAGAAATCTATGACAATATCATAGGTACATATTCAAAGCCATGGTATTGGGATCGGTATGATGCAAGTCATCAAAATTCTCATTCCATAATGTCACATGGTGTATCCATTAACCATATGGAAGAAAGAAGGATATGTACAGTCTCAAATTACATATCAAATTTCTTGTTTTTCCTTTAAAGAATTTGGCTTGGTTATAGAGTGTTAGTCCCTATAAATGATTTTATTGTGGTGGAACATATTTTTGGTGGCTATAAAATGAGTTGAATGTTGTGTTTACCTGTCTCGTTTTGATTGGAGTCAAAGCTTCAAGTTGCATTGACATAATGAAATGTCCTAGAGATTAAAATACAAAAATATATTGAGATTCATGACCTAAATATGAAGTTTGGTTAGAATTCGTCACTCTAACAAATGATAGGGAAGTTTGGAGATCCAAAACTATCATCAATGAAATTTGGTCCAAGGATAGTATGTGACAATGATGATGAGTTCAATACAGAGCCTCTCATACTCCTCTAACATAGCTATTATTCAAGTATTTTGTTAGTTATTTAAATATTTTTTATTTTGTAAAAAGTGCAGAACCAATTACTAAGGAGTCTTACATAATCCAAAACAGTTGTTCTTGGCGCCAAAAACCCTTGAACGCATGACTAGTTTGATTGTTTCTACATAATGTTACGGTTAGTTGTTCTTGGCGCTCGAAAGCCCTTGAACATCGTGATCCAGATTTATGAAGGAATGAAATGAAATACAAATATAAACAAAAACACAGAGAAATAGTGAAACAAAACTTCAATTCATTAATAATAAATTATTGAAAATGGTTTACATGCAGAATGGAAATAAACTAGCTTAGTTGATGGTAGTTTATCTCTGAGAAGAGATATGGCCTTCTGAACTATGTTACAACAAGGCTCGGATTCCTATTTATTATTAAGAAACAATGGAAAACCCTAAACATCCAAAAACCTAACCCTAGGAGATGAAGCGCCAAAAGTTTGTGGGCCCCATTAGGGTAAATTGGTACATCAACTTCCCAAGATCACAACTTTTGCATACGCTCTTTGTTTGATGCGTACAATACCTCGCTATAAAGATCTATGTGACGACTACAAATTTCATTTGCAACTCTATTTTCTCCATTTCGAAAAAAAAAAATCATTTAGGGCCAAAAAACGATTCCAAAAGTTCAAGACCCGAAAACATGTCAAAAATTGTAAATTGTGCTACAATTAACAAAATTGAAAGAAACAATTGTGGGGTCCAAGTGGAATAGACTAGTGGCCACCAATATCCATGTGGATCAAAACGACTAGAGGTTATAGTATGAGATCCTTGTGTGTGAGAAAGGTCAAGTTGTTTGATCAATTGACGAACACATTTAGTATCTAGACCACTTTCCTAGCAACTAACGTACAGTCAAAATTGAAATATCCAATAGATGGTGGTTCATTACTTGACATATTTTATTGTGGAAGCCCTGACAAGCTAGGTATGTCAATATTGTTGATAATTACAAGTTCGTCAGCAATGGTTAGAGATAGTTGCACCTTAAATGAGCCAATTGGGAAGCTCATAGATTGTGGTGGAAAAAAACAGGGTCTGTGAAATTTCATAATAGGTAGAAGTGTCAACAAATGTGACTTATATGTAAAATGTAATTTGCAAGTCTTTGTAATATTAATTATGTAATGTAAGCATTAAGAGAAAGGGTTAAAAATAATATTTACATAAGTATATAGCTAAATTTAGTTTATTAGTTGATTGCATTGTTGAGATATTTTCTCAACCAGAAATCAATCTCGTTATTTAAAATCAATTAGATTTCATAAGCATTATATATATCATGTATTTATAAGTTTTGTAATGAAATAGAAATAAAAAATAAAAAAATTGTGTAACCTATGCACCATGTTTACTGCTCTAATTTCTTCGTTCAAAATCGAGAATAACAACTGGCCCACATTTAAATCAGAAAATTTCCCAAACTACCGAACTTGTACCAACAGGGCCACACAAAAGTTTAATATCTGAAGCAACAAAAATTGTATCAACAGGTACACAAAAGTTTAATATTAAAGCAACAGAAAAAGGCCAATTTGTCATGAAACTGCAGTGTTAACTGAGAATACTAAAGTGGTGTTTTCTTTCTATGTTAGCTGCACTGCTTTTTGACTTCGCGTTTGCTATAAAGGTTGGAATCCCTACCATATACATACACGAGATAAATAAGAGAACTGAATAAAACACTCTTTTTCTTTCCAAATCAAATTTCAGCGAATAATGTCAGAGGGTCTGGTTCAACACAGTCACTCCCATCAGAAGATTACACGTTAATTTGATATTAGCAGCAGACTGCCAATAAAACGATATCAGTCAGAAGGAACCACTGACTGTGCGATAAATCTTCCTGCACTTGCACGCCATGATAATATATTTAATATTGATGAAGTCCGAGGAGGAATAATTGCCCTCTGACGAATATATAATTTATAATACTAATCCTCTTCAAATATTACACCAGATTTCCACAT
This sequence comes from Pinus taeda, assembly GCA_000404065.3. Classification (NCBI taxonomy): domain Eukaryota; kingdom Viridiplantae; phylum Streptophyta; class Pinopsida; order Pinales; family Pinaceae; genus Pinus; species Pinus taeda. The sequence goes on along the minus strand of APFE030601242.1, from coordinate 202,452 downwards.
TTTTTTCTTCAAAGGGTAAATCCAATTCTGCCGTTTGGTCGTTCATGTCGAAGCTGCCATAACGTTGAAATTTTGCATTGGAATTAAGATTAGAAGGTTGAAATAATAACATATTCATTTTTTTTAAAATCCTAAATAATAATATTCATTTTTTTCAAAAATTTTAGATGATAGGGATTTAATTTTTAAGAAATATTATTTAATATTTTTCCATAATAAAATGAAAATATAAAATAATAAATTAATTAATTATTTTTATGATTTTTTATAATTTGAAGAATAATATTATAATGTCATTATTTTAATACTTTTTTATATTTATCAACTACTGTAATTATTGTGATTAGACAGTTTAACTAATTTGAATACTTTATTGCAATGCAAGTGAATTATTCTATTTTCAAAAGGAGATTCCCAATCCTTGAGCTTATCTAAATTGCTGATTTGTGAAATATTAGATAATAAAATTGAGACAGTTAAATAATTGACAATGCCCATATCCATCTGATTACCTAATATTAGACAATAAAATACCACATCCATATCAATCTGATTACCAAATATTAAACAAATCAACCATCAAAATAAAAATACACTTTGTCTCTTTGATTATCGATTCACTGTGATATAAATGAGATAAATTGGAGAGGCGTTAACGTTTAACTGAACCAATGTTCTATGTCACAAGAAATGGGAAAGGCTTCGTTGGGATTTTCATTTTTCTTTTTTAAGGCAATGAAACCTATTCAACGGCAGTTTATCCGTCGATTGCATTTAATGTTTTCCTTAGACCAACTATTTCAAAATGACCTGTCCGTTTCCAAGTTTGACGGAGAGATCCAAACTCTTTAACAATCCTTTTAAACTTTTTTTAAAACTCTGCAACTCATTTATATTTATAAGCCTAATCTAAATAGTTTAATAGTCATTTTATTTTATTTTTTAATTTTACAACCATTAATATCGATCTAAGGTGGACAATTCTGGTGTTCTATATTTGGAGATTTTCGCTGAAACCTAATGAAATATATTTTAATTTTTTTTGGGGTTAATTTTGATTTTTGCAGTTTAAAATGACTTTTTTATTTTTTAAAATGGATTTTTAATTATATAAATAGATTTAAAATTTTGAAAAAATATTTAGGGTTTCAGATTGTAAAGAGTTCATGATTCAAAGGGTTGAATCTCAAAAAATCCTTAACAAATAAGAGTGAAAAATATGTTGGAAAAACTTTCAAAACATATAACAAATAGAGTGTTGCCTTGGGAAATCAAACTCAGTGAGGATAATTAATTATTGTTTTATTAGTCAATTAGTTTTGGTTGGGGTTACTATACACTCAAGTTAGGTTACTTGCTCAGGTAATATTTGATTCCAAATAACAATTGAATGTGGTTTAAAAAGTTTTGGAATATTGGTGAATGAGTTGTGAACTTGAAGAAAAAAGAGATTGATAAGGTCGTAGAAAGGAGATGATGTTGAACATAATTAGGTCACGAGCTAGGGTTTGAAGCAAGCTTTCCCTGGCAAACCTGCAATAGCACGAGAGCACAGGGGTTTTTGGCAGAAGTGGACAAACGTTTACGGAAGAGTAATCGAAGACTGAGAAGTCGGTAGGTAGGCAAGGCCTGCTGCAGGCACGATGAGACAAGAAGGGGGTGGGGGGGCAAAAGCCCCTCCTATAAGAACGTGGCAGTAGGGGAGATGAGGAGACAGGGACCTCAAGGCCACAGGGAAGAAGGGGTAATACACCAGTAATGGGAGTGCGTTCGCAGGGAGGATTGGAAGGAAGATGCCTACCCAGAGCAGTAAAAAAACCCATGTTTGTCATTCCTAATAACAAACTAGAGGAGTATAGGGGGTACATGAAGGATCACACTTTGATCTATAAATTCATAGGAGCTTGGCCAACAGAAAAAGAACTGATCAAATGGATCCAAGAACGATGGTAGCCCAAAGGACATCTAAATCTGAAACTCGGCGCAAAAGGATTTTTCTCAGTACCTTTTGCTAATATGGTGGACATGGAGAAGGTCTTTGAGGAGGGGCCATAGTTTTTCAACAATGCAGGTTTATTTATGCGGCACTCGGAAGAGTGTTATAACCCAGATTAGGAAAAAATGCTGGCAGTGCCAATGTGGGTTTGGCTGTTTAGTCTCGCAACAGATTTTTGGGACCCAAAAATTCTGGAAAGGATAGGTAACTCGATCGGCATCTTCGTCAAAGTGGCGGATACAAGAAGAAACGAAGGTACACGTCTTATGCCCGGATATGTGTTTACATGAACATCACAGAACCCCTCCTTGACTTTATAGAAGTAGAATATCATGATGAAGTATGGAAATAACCTCTAGATTATGAGCATATACCATTCAGGTGTAGGAGATGTCATGAATATGGCCACCTTTATAGATCCTGCCCATTGAATATCCCAGAGAATACTCAAGCAAACAAAAAGGAAGAAGAATCCCACAAGGAAATGGAAGGCGTCTTCTTGGAGGTTCAAAGAAGAAAATGGAACCCAAAACCACCAGGCAGCCAGAAGCAACCTCATAAGGATAAGGAGAAAGAAAACCAAAATAAATTTGCAGTTCTACAAGAGGAAGAAATGGAAGAGACAGTAGCGGAAAATGTGGAAGAATCAGTAGAACCATAATAGAAAGAAAAAGGGAAACATCAGGCAATGGTAACCACAGAGGAATAAAGAGAAGAAGAAACTAGCAAAGAGCAAATAGAGAAGACCAAAAACAACTCTACAAGGAAATGTTCCAACAATACAAAATGAAAAGAGGAACGATAGTGGTAAATCAACCAAAGAATCTTGGATCACCAGGAGGACAAGGATCAGAAACAGGAGAAATAGGGAAAGCAGGGAAGAAAAGAGGCTAAAGACCAATCAGTTAATCCATTCAAATTGTAGGAGAAATGCTTGTTAACTCAAGACAAGTAGTGCCACTATCAGAGGTCTTCCACCAACCAACCAAACTGTTGAAATTATAATCTCAACTTGGAATGTAAGGGGACTAAATAGTAAGGGGAAGAAGAGATATCTGAAAGAGAGATCGAGGAAAGACAAACCCAGTGTCATGTTATTACAAGAAACAAAGATTAGTGAAACAAAGATGAAAGAAATTATGGGAAAATTCAAACCAAGGTATGAGGTAGTAGGACAAGATGCTGCTGGAAGCGTAGGAGGTACGGAAATACTCTTGAATCCAGAGGAAGTCAGATTTGAGGATTGCACAAGCATGCCATGAATACTATCAAGAAAATTCAACAACCTAGGATCACAAGACTGGGTCCTGCTCATAGGTGTTTATGGTAGACACATATCAGGAGAACGAAAAAATTTCATTGATAACATGATAAAAATGAGAATATTGTATCATAATGTTCCCTGGATAATAGGAGGGGATTTTAATATGATCAAAACACTAAATGAGAAAAGAGGTGGAATACGCAGGGTGGACGCAGACATGGAGATGTTTGGGGACACCATAAATAATTAGGGACTAGTGGACATACCAACCACCAATGGAATACATACTTGGAAGAATAGAAGAGGAGGCATCCATCAAATTGCTTCAAGACTAGATAGGTTTCTAATATCAGACGAGATAGTAAGCAAAGACATTTTCATGGAGGTAATGATACTACTTGGGATGGGATCAGATCATTGGCAGGTGAGATTGGAGATTGATCTCAAAGCTAGCCCCAAAACGAGACCCTTCATATTTGAAGCATTCTGGCTCAGAGACTCAAAATTCTTTGGCAAGGTGGAGGAATGGTGGATATAGAGTGAACAAAGGGGCAGGAATAGAATGCAAACGTTCCAACGCAAGCTAAAGGAAATTAAACAAAACATCAAGAAATGGAACCAAAATGAATTTGGAAACATTATGAACGACCAACGACAGTTGACTTAGAAGATGGAAGAAATCCAATAGGAAATCATAAGAGAAGGAAGAAGCCATGACTTAGGAAATGAAAAAGGTAGATTGGTCAGCCAACTAGAGGAAAGAAGGAAGTAAGAAGAGATATTATGGAGGCAAAATTCAAGAGTGAATTGGTTGCGAGAGGGTGAAAAGAACACTAAATATTTCCATAAAGCAATGATCCAGCACAGGGGCAGAGCAACATAATTTTCTCCTTGAGAAATGAAGACGGGGAAAAACAAACCCAACATGAGGAAATGGAGGAGACCCTAGTAAAATATTATAAATATCTCCTTATGGAACCTGAAGTGGATAGACAGAAGGGAGTGAGCAGAATATGAAATGAGATCCCAAAGAAAATAACTAGCAGACAAAACCTTGTCATCATGAGAGCGGTCATGATAGATGAAGTTGAGGAAGTGGTGAAAGGGCTCAATAAAAATAAGGGCCCTGGACTAGATGGCTTTACGCGGAATTCTACCAAGCATCCTAGAAATTTATAGGCATGGACATTGTAGCAGTGGTGGAAGAATCCAGAAGGAACCAAAAGGTATGTCCCGGTCTCAATGCAACTCTCCTCACCCTCATACGTAAGTCCTCTCAGTGTAACGAACCTAAGGGTTTTAGACTAATTGCTCTGTGTAATGTTATTTATAAAATTATTTCGACAATACTTGGTAAGAGATTGAAACCAATTCTTTCTAGCATTATATCCCCTAAGCATACATGCTTTGTAAAGGGTAGACAGATTCTAGATGGACTGATTATATCTTAGGAGGTGGTACACTCGTTAAAACCCAAAAAGCTGGCAGGGGTGATGTTCAAACTAGACCTATCCAAAGCTTATGATAGACTAAACTGGGATTACCTAAGGAAAGTAATGGAAGCTTTTGGTTTCTCTAGAAGATGTGTTGAATGGATCTCAGCAATGATATCCACACTGGTCTTCTCAATTCTCTTAAATGGAAACTCGACACACCCATTCAATGCCTCAAGAGGGATGCGTCAGGGTGAACCTTGTCACCCTTCCTCTTTATTATAGCATCTGAAGGCCTAGGACATTATATCAAAAAAGAGGTGCAGGGGAACACAATTAAAGGGATCAGGGCTTGGGGTAATGAAATCCCGATCACCCATCAGTAGTTTGTGGATGACATCATGCTATTCTGCCATGTGTCATTAAGGGAAGTCAAAAGGATGAAGTACATTCCGGATTTGTTTATGGAAGCCTCGGTCACTCAGATCAACAATGAGAAATCTAGTGCTTACTTCTTTAACAATCTTGTAAATTAGATATCATTTTGGGATTCAACTGCGTTAAGTAAGTCATTCAAACGTATGACCATTTCCATGAGAGGTAGTCGTAACTGACTAATTTCTCATGATTTTTGAA
>APFE030601242.1:155469-195352 GCA_000404065.3 Pinus taeda | reverse complement strand
TTCAATCCCACTTCTTCACCCCTGTGAGCATCACCCGATGCAATGAGTGCTAAGTGAACTATTCAAAAATCATGAGAAATTAGTCAGTTACGACTACCTCTCATGGAAATGGTCATACGTCCAAAATGATATCTAATATAATGCACTGCGTAATCCCCCATACTAAAATCTTGTAAATGTCAAAGCCTTCCTATCAAGATTGATGGGCTTTAGAGTATAAGAGCTCCCAACCAAATACCTAGGTATTCCTTTGACACCCAATTCTTTGAAATTGGCAAATTGGTAGAACACTATACAGAAACTGCAAGGTAGGATAAGCAACTGGGCATTCAGATCTCTGAATCTGGAAGGGAGAATAGTCTTAGTTAAACTTGTTCTACAATCCATAGCAATCTACCAACTTTCAGGGATGGCAGCACCGAAAGGATCATGTACCAAAATGGTAGAAATAGTGAAGAAATTTATACGGGGAGGTGCACAACAGAAGAGAAAATGGGCGCTAATGTCAAGGCAAGGATTGACTAGAAAAAAGGAGGATGGAGGCCTTGGATTGAAGGATCTATATCTTATAAACCAAGACATGGGAACCAAACTATGGTGGAGGTGGATGATAGGAGGTGAGGACCTATGGAAATGGATATCGACCAAGAAGTATAATATGCCAGTAAAACAAGAGGAGATATTGAGAAATACAGAGAAAAGGAGAGGATCCAATGTCTGGAACTTGGCCAGCGAGAATAGGGACCTCATCATAAATCATGCATTCTGGGAAATAAGAAATGGAAAAGCAACAAATTTCTAGGATGAAGCCTGGCAACAACGGGAAAAACTCAAAGATAAACAAGATGCAAGATTAAATCAAGTGAAGGACTACTGGAAAGAGGACCAAAGAGAAGAGAATTGGAGAGTATGGAAAATCCCAGATGAGTGGGGGTGGAATATTGTAGAAGATTAGAGCAACCACTATATGAAGGAAATGGCAACGCGAAAGATTATAGTCAGGGAGGGACAGGATATCCTGAGATGGGGCCATACAATGAAATTAAGTTTCACAGTGAAGGAGGCATATGATCTAAAGACTAAAATATAATAGGAAGGGAACTAACACCTATGGAAACAAATCTGGAAAAGGAAATGGTGGCTGAAAGTGGTATACTTCCTATGGCCAACTTGCAAGGGTAGAATATTGACATGGGACAAAATACAAAGAAGAAGGATGTACGGTCCACCTCGTTGTGAACTATGTAAGATGGAAAATGTAAATATCGAACATTTATTGAATTCGTTTCAGTATGCTTAGAGACAATGGGATGCTCCCCTTGGATTCTTCCAAAGGACAGATAGGAACCCACAAGGTATAAAAGAGATGGTTCAGTAATGGGGTTGTGGTCATTTTGTCAACTCAGTCCTCAATAGAGCCTGGGGGCTAGTTGTTGGCTTCAGTTTATGGATGATATGGAGGGAAAGGAATAGAAGGATATTCAAGAATGAAACATTAACACCGGAGAAGGTATGGAGAAGGATAATAGAACACAAAAGAGAAACCATATTAGCAGAGGAATGGCAACAAGAGGATTGGAATACCACACCACAAGAAACTATGATCTTGAAAAAGCTAAATCTAGCAAAGGAGATGGTGGGAGAGAAGGCATGGAAATGAATGAGTACACAGGGGGTACAGTCCCAGAAATATAGCAAACTAGCAGAAGGCTTCATCAAATTAACTTTCAATGGAGCATCCAAAGGTAATCCAGGTAATGCAGGGATATGAGGCATCTTTAGAGATAGCCAAGGTAGGACTCGACTGGTATATGCAGCTTATGGAGGTAGGATGAGCAATAATGAAGTAGATTTAATGGCGGTTAGACAAGGTTTGAGAATAGTGATCAAGCTTGACTACAACCAATTAGAGATGGAAGGAGATTCTCTAATGGCCATCAACATGATGAGGAAGCTGTATTATGGAATGAACTGGGAAAATATTAGCCTCAGTTGGAGGATGACGAGTCTCATACAAGAGCTGGGTGAAATCATGAATAGATTCGAGTATATCATAATCAAGCATGTTAAAAGGGAAGGAAACAAGGCAACTGATTTCCTCACCAATTGGGGAAGTGAACCACAATCGGGCTATATGGAAAGAACCTTACCCATACATCCAAATGATATAAGAATGGCCCTGCTAAGTGAAATAATAGCAAAATATGAAGAAAGGGCATAAGGAAAACCACAAGGAGTAGAACAGGCCCCCGATCGGGGTGACGGAGGATGTAATGCGCCATAATGGTTTTGTGAGAGGTAAGAAGGAGCGAGGACAAGCAACTGTAATCTGCATGAGAAAAAACAGGTACGTGGAGAGGTACTGCCATTTGGTGAGGAGAGGTGGCAGAGGGAATGTCCCGTTGATGAGAGGTGGGAAGGATGGTGACGACAACACCATGAGAAAGTAGGGTGGTGGCAAGAAGGAGTATTTAAGGAGAAGTAACGCAGAGGGGAAGGATAGAAGGAGAGGGAGCCAAGCAATATACCAGCGAGTAGGAATCATTTCACCAAGTAGAGGGTAGCAGGGAGATGGGACGGGTAGGACGTGGTCGTGGTCGAGGTTGTGGTCGGCGCCGCCGAGGACAGTCAAACAACTGCCTAGGGCCTCAGAGCAGCAAAAACCCTAGCAAATGGAGAGGACACTTCCAAATCGATGAGACCGTTTAGGAAGTGTCCAACACTTATATCAATGTAAACTTTGAAACAAGAACTGATACTGTTACCCGTTTCGTAGAGATAGCAAAAAAAGTGACCTGATTTTCAAAAGGGGTGATGCAGAACACACATGTTTTTCTTAGAGCATAGTTTTTGGCACTTTAATTCTTTTTATGTACATTACATTTTAGAATGGTAGTGATTTTCATGCTGATTTGAAAAAGTGGGTATTCTGCATCAGACCCTTTTTTAAAAAGACTTGCTTTTTGGATTTAAATTTTCTAATGTATAAAATGTAAATAATTATTTTGTAAATTTGATAATTTTTGAAGTGTTCGTTTTCTTCATATTTTCTTGTTTTTTGTTTTAATTTTATTCTTTTTGTAGTGAGGTTTTTATTGTTTTGCATTTTTAAATTAGAAGGTCAATATTTTGAATTTCGATATTCTACATATTTATACATCCTTAATTAATTTTTCAATCCACATGAAATAATTGTTTCTAAAAACCAATATTTTTTAACAATGGACATAAAAATAACCATTTTTAATATAAATATAACAAAAAAACTACATGTTTTGATAATTTTTTGCTAGAATTGACATGTCAAAATCACAATTTTTATATGAAAATTTTAACTAAAAATGGCTGAATAATAGGTTTTTTTATGAATTTCATGTCAAAAAAATAATAATAATCACTTTTTTTTCAAAAGATAATGATTAACTTAAAAATCAATGTGAAAGCCACATATTACAAATATTGAATGCATAACAAACCTAATTAAGTGTTTATTCTTCTCATAAAATGTCAAAGTCAAAACATTGCAAAGCTTGATTTCCAAGCATAACTTAAATTTAATCAACAATGTCACATAATCCAAACTCTTTGTCCTCTAGAGTTTCATCATTCTCTTCTTCCACAATATTTTCTGCTTCCTTTTGCTCATTTTCCTCTTCTAATGGATCTTTGATGTCTGCGAATCTCCCAATGTATGTCTTTCCAAACATTCCATGTAATGGTGGTTGGGGTTCCTTTACCTTTTTTGCCACACGTGATTCACTAAAGTCCCATTTTTTCAACCCAATTTCTTGCATTGCATCTGGAAGAAATTGAAGAGCATTAATTCTTTGCTGAATGAAATTGCATTGTCACTGTATTGAATCTTTTTCAATTGCAATGCAATTTCTTCCTTTTTGAAGGCAACATGCTAGTGTTGTATCTAATTATCAAGCACAAAAGAAATAATGAAGTAAATTAGTACAATGACATATAAATTAATAACATACTGAAATTCAATTCCATATAATAAAACTTACCTGAGCCAGAAAATAGATCCAAAACCCAATCTCCTTCATTTGACTGCCGCAAAGACATGGCTAAATCGAGCTCCTAAATAACATTGGGTTACATTGTTTAAGTGCTCAAACGGCTCGATCGAGCGCTTAAAAAGGGCTCAATTGAGCAATCATTTTTTCCACCCAAAAGTGCCATCTCTTGGAGTGAAATCATATCATATGTAGCTAAAGGCTAGACAAAATATGTTTCAGATAGAGACATAAATGGTCATAATACCTGCACATATCCCTTATACACGAATTTAGAGCACTAGTCATTCAAACAATACAATTTAATATGTAATTCCATTTATTGATATTATCTTTTGGGATGTTTTTATAAAAAAATTTTGAAAGGTTGTTAATATCCTCTCCTCTTATTGTTGCATTTATCTATACTTTAGTGATTAATAACTTCATAAATGAAACTAGAAATTGGTCAAGATAAATTGTGAAAACCAAGACTTACCCATTATGATCACTAGTTAAAAATGGTAGCAAGATCTTTGCATCAAAGAGGACACCACTGGGTAAGATTTTGACAAACCTTATTTAATGTAGTTGTTAGTCTATATAGACTATGATGCTTCCAATTTTGATTTGTTAATATATTTGTTTTAAAAGAAAAAAAATAAAAATAAATTTAGTACCGAAGATAACATTTTTAATATAATTATACTCAATTTTTAATTTTTATTCAAAAATATCTTATTTAATTTTAATTCAAATCTTAATTTTTATTTAAAAATCTCATCTAATTTAATCTTGTTTTTTATTTTTATTTAAATTAACAATATTTTCATTATTCACAATTATATATATATATATATATAGATAATATAGATAATAGAAATGAAAATTGCCATTTATTAATTAACTCTATTTCCTTTTGATGTCAAAATAATAATACACTATACATGGAAAGGGTAATTTCTAGCATTAATTTTCTACTTCAAAATCTCATATTTTTTCTAACTCAGTCCCAATTCCCTTGAAATAGAATAATACACTATCACACATGGAGAGCATTTTATGGTATTATTTCTTTGCAGGTCTCGGGCGGAAAAGGCACACCTCCACATCTCGTGATTACCTGGATTGGAGAGCTCACCCCGCTCTTATAATGTACACGAACCCTCGTGCCTTATTTTCAGACCACGCCTCTACGCAGCGAGGGGGAAGGGAAGACAAGTATCTGTATTGACGTTTGCATGCCTTGTTTTCAGACCACGGCTCTACGGAGCAAGGAAAAGAAAAATATATGAGTAGAAGCGTGGAGCCTTTATATATAGTTTTAAACTTCTGAAACTAAAATAATTTAAAAACTAATCATCAAATATTCTTCGCAATATTTTATTTCCTATTTTAATAAAAATAATAGATATAATTTGGAATTCCTAACCTCTTTAAATTAATAAAATAAAGATACTTATACTCTTTCATTTCTAAATTTTATTTATCGACTCAAGTAACAGCGATAAATCCACCTTCCAAAGACTAGCAAGTTGGAAGCACAACCATGGATCACATGTCGAGTTGACTTTGACCAATGGGCGTAGACAGGATCACCATTAGTATCTCCCTACTCGGCTTAACAGTCAGGGCGCCTTCATTGGCTAACGTGTTGTTAGCTCTGAGAGACAGAGCATGGAGACTCCGCTGTGTTTGATCACTGTTTTCTTGGTACTGTTAATTATCGCTGTAATGGAAGGTACGACCATCTCAGACATGTGGATCTTGTTTGGCGCCCCAGCCCTGAGCTACAATGGTGAAGGAAAACGTTTCTATACCTACTAGTCCTTCATCGGGCGATTATGAGAATCACCGGGTGGTGAGGGCTTCATTGCCTTCCGTCCCTGGCCGACATCTTATTACATCTACTATTAATGTTTATAAAAACATTTTACATATAATTTAATCACATTAATTATATATATATATATATTATATTTGCATATATATTAATAACATCATGTTAATCTATCAATTATGTTCTATATAATTTTAAAATCTTTGTAATTAAAATATTATATTGTATATTATGTATACAATATTCATCGTATTTAAGTACATTATAATTTTAGAATCTTTGTAATTAAAATATTACATTGTATATTATGTATACAATATTCATCGTATTTAAGTACATTATAATTTTATAGTATTTGTAATCAAAATATTTTTTGTAGTTAAAAAATTACATTTATAACCTTGTAATTAAAATATTTGTTGTAATTAAAATATTACATTGTACATTATGTATACAATATTCATCGTGTAAGTACATTATAATTTTATAATCTTTGTAATTAAAATATTATATTGTATATTATGTATATAACTTTAGAATCTTTATAATTAAGATATTATATTGTATATTATGTATACAATATTCATCGTGTATTTAAGTACATTATAATTTTAGAATCTTTGTAATTAGAATATTTTATTGTATATTATATAAACCTCAACACTTCACACTACGTTCTCACAATGTTTCTTGGCATATTGGTAATCTCACAAAATATATGAAAGTCAAAAGTTCTACTGGTGTGTGTGGGATATATCTTATTGGAAAAAATCTTTGTACAACATTCTCACAATGTTCCTTGGCATATTGGTAATCTCATAGAGTATATGAAAGTTGAAAGTAGAATGCAGGTCTGATGTCCATTTTAACGATGTTTTGAAAATGATGAGACGTTTTTTCAAAAGAACAACTAAAGCTCACTCACCTTCAATCACATTTTCAATTTCTCAACGCAATGGGTGACCTGTTCCGCAGAACATTGCGGTGATGCAATGCTCAACAATTACATGAAGAGGTGAGCCGCAATTCTGACGTTGCCGTAGTTGGATGGAAACTTGCCATCACAGAAGAAGCCGTTATCTCCCGAGTTATCACACCGGCTATGCAAATTATAACGGTAATTATCACTAGATAGGTGAAGTTTCATTCGATATGTGAGTTATCACCATTTTAAATGCGATCTATGAAGGATATGCGAGGTATCAAACATTGTTTGGGGCGATTTTGAGAATCGCCAGGTGGTGGGGCGATTCTTAAAATCGCCCCGGGTGGTGGTGGCGGGGCGGTGGGGGGGCGATTCTGAGAATCGCTCCACCACCCGGATACTAATTATGCTTTTGTATGCCCAAAATAAAAATGTAATTTTTCATGAGCTTCGGTTGTGTGTGAAAACTAGAATAGTTTCCATTACCTTTCATTTTGGTGAACCCTCGAGGTACCACCTACACCGCTCATAAATAGAATCATTGTGAACGCGACAACAATGCATAATTTTGACAAGCGCTGCATTTTGATAGAAATGGACCCGGGGCGATTCTCAGAATCGCCCCGCCACCGCCCCACCACACGTGTCATGCCCCTACACCTGCAGTAGTATTTCAACCACTTATAGCGAGGTGCGGCACTACCAATCGTTTTCTTTTCACCAATACTTACGATTGTAGACTACGCCTAACATTCCACTTTTCCTAATTAGTTTGTGTTTCGCAACCAAGTATTATTAATGTGTTCCTTTATACCAATGAATACCCATACACATTCATTATCAACAACATTATACAAGAGAAATGCACAACAGTATAAAGGGAGGGGCAACTCCCTGCAATATGAGTCTGTCCGAATCAATATATTATACAATCTTCACTTTTACAATGTACAAGTTAAATCTTGGGAAACCCCAAATTTACACTTAGTCAATTTTCACAACTTCGGCAAACTCGGTTGCCTAGCTCGTCGGCACCTCCGCACGGTCGCCGCACGACTCACCAACCCTTCATTCACCTCGTCGCATGATCGTGTTGTTTGCTCAACTTGGGCGCGTCTCGCCACACACGAGCGCCTCTGCCCAAGACACACCTCCGTTCACAATCTCAACACTTCACCAAGTCACCGTGCACACTTGCACGACGGGCGGGCACTCACCCGAGTCGCCAAGACATCCGTGCCAAGTCGTCACACAAACCGGGCGCTCCTCCGTTTCACTGTCGGGCACCTTCGCACAAACCGCGCGCCACACTCGTGCACGCCACAACCGTCCGTCGGGAGCCACACACCCGTGCACGCCCTCACCCAACCACCGGGTGCTCCTGCCCGCGCCTTCACCCAAAACCGAGTCGACACCTAACTCCGTGCAGCCTCGCCCAAGAACGGGCGCATCCTCCAAATCTGTGCCTTTACCTCTTATGCGTCCACCTTGTAGTTCTGCGCCTTCTCCTTTACATGAATGAAGAGCGAATGAGTTGTTCAAATGAGTTCCAACGCACTTCAATATATATGCGTTGTAGGGGGAGGTCGTGGCTTGCCCAGCCGACCTCTCCCACACCCTTGCTCTATCGCAAAAGCTTCTAACTTCAAGGCGGCCTTCCTACACATGCTCCCAACCTCCGTCGGCTTCACACAATCATTGGTCAGCCTCCATACCTTTATCACCATGCCACCACGCGTATAAACATCAACTCGCCCTCCTTCATGTCTTCGCATTGTTCCCCAACGCCTTCGCACAAGTCTGAGCTTGCATACATGTTCAACAACAGTCGCACTTCATTCCACCCGCGCGCCTTTCACCGGTCGCAGTGGCCTGCCCTGCCCTTGTTCCGGTAAGTATAAGTGTATGTGCCCTTCCCTTATTCCTGGTATGTGCCTGCCCTTTGTTCTCGGTATCAATATAAGTATAAGTATAATGGTAGCAGCTGTCCGGTCTGCAAGTATTGGTAGCTTTTGCTAGGTGTCTCTATGTCTCTCTCTGGTCCTACCCAAACCTACCGGGTCTTTCAAAGAGGACCAGAACCACCACCAGCAACAGAGCAAGCAGCAGCAAAGCCAGTCCTAGATACACCGCAGGTCCTTACAACCCGGGTGGTGGTGGCGGGGCGATTCTGAGAATCGCCCCACAACCCAACAACTAACTATGCTTTTGTATGCCCAAAATCAAAATGTACTTTTTCATAATTTGGTTGTGTGTGCACCCACACTGCTCATAAATAGAATCACCGTGAACATGGAAACAACTCATAATTTCGACGAGCACTGCATTTTGACAGAAATGGATGTGTTGAATGCAGTACAAAACTACCATCTATAATCTTCTTTTATAATAGTAGCCTATCCCAGCTGCCTCTGACATCGTCATGGATTGAGCAATCAATGACCGAAAAAGAACAACTACTCCACTGCTTATCATTCATGGCAGACAATGGCTACCTACGTTGCCACAAAACCAGTTAACCGCAAAAATGGCATTTGATAAGTGACATCATATGGTTTCAATTTTTGCAATCTGTCTTGGAATTTGGTAATGCAAAGATTGTTGAAATTACAAATTGAGATTTGGGTAGAATTCATGTACTCCATTTTTACAATACTAATCATTTGTTAAATTATGGTATGCGGCTTACCCCACACCACAAAACATTAGTTGCTACTCCACAATAACTTATCGTTGGCTCGTTTTGCACGTGCTTTTCCAATTTGTGAATATGATGAACTTAAAATTTATATGTATATAAATCTAGAATGCTACACATTAAAATTGATGTGTACTAACATAACATTTGCTGTTCTGACGTTCTTTTACCAGCACTATGCGTTCCTTTACGAGCACTTTGAGTTTTCATCATGCGGATTAAAAACCTTTCAGATTTATATTTTAAACAGTAGTTTTTTTAAGTAAAACTTTAGACATAATATATAGGTTTCATAAATTTGTTTTATTAAATAAAGATTATTTTAATTTAAGTTTTTAAAGGTAAAGTTATATTTTTAAATAATTAATTATTATTTTGTTAATTATCATAATTTTATCTATCGATACTTTATTTTGAAATGGCTTTTTTAGAGTTTTAATTTAATTATCGATTATTATTAAATGAATAGTAGGAACTAAGTTTATCAATTATTATTAAGGGAACTAAGTTTAAGGGATTTTATTGTTTTGGTGTTTAATCATTTTTTCCTGAAATTCAAAAAAGTAATTGCTTCCAATCTTGCTGGTTAGTGTGTGTATGCTTGTGATTACCAATTCTACTCTAGAGCAAGGGCCACTATAAAGAAGTGGTAATGCTAATTTTAAGTTATTTTTCTTATGTTTTCTTTCTATCCATATATATTTCAATGAATTCAAATTGTTATTTTCTAACTTAGGAAATATTTCATTTTTTTTATATTTGCAAATTATTTAATTTTTTTTTGTGAAATAGCTATACTCTATTTTATCCACTATATTATATTTTATAAAACATATTCATACTGTATTTTATTAGATGTACCTTATTTTCTTCCCAGTGGTTATACCTTATTCCTTTCAATAGCCCTTGCAATTATTTCATAAAAAGTAGTTGTAGTAAATTTATACAACAACATTGTAGCCCTAGTAATAGATTTATTTTCTACAAATAGTAAATCTGTTGAATTGAATTTTTGCAGACATAAAAAAATGTTTTATCATTGTAATAATTTTTAGTTGTTAAATTGATTTTAAACTATTGTACATATTAGTATTAACTGTTGACTAGTTTAATTGAGCCAATTATAGTATGTAATTACCTCTATATCACTTGTTAATAATTGGTAAATTCACTTAGAGACCAGTAAACGTGAAATGAATAGCCAAATTGAAAGCTCAGGACACAACATTGATATATAAAGTAGATTCTATATAAGAGATTGTAGGAGCTTGTCACGTGCAATAGATTTGGATTATTGATCCGACCATTAATTCAATGGATGGTGTTTGACATGAAGAGATTGAAATATGTTACTCATGAAGTAGATGGTGGGATTGAAACAAAAAAAACATGGCACCGTTGATGTTGATGTTATGGTTGAGAACATGTTGAATTTATACTTAGGAAAGAAAAATGATATTCTACCAAAAACATTAATGTGTTTTTTTTCCTCATAAACAACTTTGTTTGGCACATAAAAATTTGGTTTTACTTGCATTTTTTTAAAAGTTTGAAAATTGACCCTAAAAAAAAAACATCGTTTCAGTATCATCACTTTTTCGTTTTGAAGCTATATTTTGCACGAAAATTTCGTAGTAAATTTCATAGTCATTGCCATTTTTAAAATATGTTCAAAATTGACCCCTAAAAAATAAAATCATCGTTCCAGTATACACACTTTTCGTTTTTAGCATCGTTTTTTATGTTTTTTCGAGGTTTTTTGACCAAAGTTCCCGTTTTGAGTTTATAGTTCCCATTTCAAAGTTTACATTGTTTCATGCCAAAGTTTGCTCATTTCATCATTATGAGCAACAAATACTGAGAGAAGATTTGATGACCAAAAGTTGTTAAACTTATACAACCCTGTAGAATCATTAGCAATGCCAGTAGCTAAATCTATCTAGGATCTCTTAGGTCCTTAATTACAACATCGTGAGGTGAAAATTCAATGATTTTACCTAATGAGTTATCTGATATACAGATAGAAGGTTGCAGGATAAGGTTGAAACACATAATACATCATTAAATTGACCATTGCCTATATGAACAGTTCCAGTCCCTACAACACTAAGAGATCTATCATCACTTACATATATATTTTTGGTGTTACAATCATTTAAAGAAGAAAACATGGCTTTGTTTTTGGCCATGTGATAAGAAGCTCCAGAATTAATGAGCCACTCATGAGAATTAGAAGAATAAGATGCATTTAGTGCATATCCAGACCGCGATGCTTGACAACCACATGAAAAAAGTACCATTCCTGAAGATGAAGTTGAAGTTGAAGAGTGCTCCAAATGGATGTTATGCTTCTTCATTGCTGCTTCCAAGGCTTCCATATTCTTAAAGCATTTGGATTCTAAGTGGCCATCTCGATTACAAAAGTGACAATTTCTATCATTCTTCTTCCCTTTGTTTTTATTTGCCTTATCATTTTGTTGAAATGATTTTTCATTTTGAGGTTGAGATTGCTTAGGACCCTTGTTTGGTTTAGGACCATTCTTTTTAGGATACGGCTTCTTAGGATTCTTTGAATTTGGCTGTTGCTGGGCAGCTAAGGCTTTCTTAGAAGAGTTTCCAAAATTAAGAAGACCAAGGTGTAAGATTTTTTCTTATTCTCTTATTAAAGAATCACAAAAGGCATCAAAGGAAGGGGACTTGTAATCTTATCCTTGAGAAATGAAGGCTTCTCTTGTATAATAGAAAGTGGAAACAAACACAGAGTATGCTAGTCCCAACTTAGTAAGAATGGAGTAGATAAGGTTACCATCTTCTTTCTTAACCTTAACACCTTCCAAGAGAAGTCTAAGGGTCTTGAACTTGGACAAAAAATCTTTAATGGAAGAAAAATTATTGGGGTCCAATGTAAGTAACTCATTTTCGAGTTCATGGGCTCTAAATTCATTTTTAACTCCAAAAACTTTAGTGATATGTTTCATTGCTTCATTAGGAGTATCAAGTTCTGTGATATGAAATCTAAGGTCTGGAGAAATAGACATCCTTATCAACCCACGTGCTTGATCTTGCCTATTTTCCCACTAGGCTGCCTTATCTTCATCTTTTGATTTGGTTTCTTGACCTGAGGCTATTCTGTAAAGACTTTTACTTCTAAGTAAATCCACAATGTAGGACCACCATTGGAAGTAGTTGGTGCTATCAAGAATAATTTGGCATGGACTTTCCATTTTAACAGAAACTGAAGTTATAGATGCTGAAAATAAGTGTTCCAATAAAGATCTCGAAAAAATAGGCTAATTAAAAAAAATGGCTTCTGGATGAAGAAGTTATGGCTTTTTGAATAAAAGTTGTTGAAGATGCCGACGAAGTGCGGGAATGTGCGGAAATGAATGATAATGTTATATTTAAAAAAAATCTGCCCCCTTTCCAAACTTAATATAATTAGCTCAACAAAAAGAAAGACTAGAACTCAAGACCTCTATTCTCATAAAGTAGCTTTGGACCAAGTGAGCTAGATTAAAAGGTTAGTAATTTTTGGAAAAGAGGGGGGCGGGGGTTTTTTTTTTTAGTCACTGAAGCTTTGGGGTGCGTGCTTACTTGAGAAAGCTCTTTTTTGCCTACAAAACAAAAAACACAAAACCCAACACGTACATACAAAAAAAAAACCTTGTGGCTTGAAGTTAGCTTTAGTTAGAAACTAAATATTTTCACAATGTTTCTGATTTTCCGAGATCACACTAAGGCCCGGTGGAAAAGAGCATACGCATGAGAAAAATCGTTCCTTTCTATTTTTGATTTGCCTAGATCACACAGTGTCGCAGGGCAAAGAGAATATGCAGAAATGAAAGGTA
This sequence comes from Pinus taeda, assembly GCA_000404065.3. Taxonomy (NCBI): domain Eukaryota; kingdom Viridiplantae; phylum Streptophyta; class Pinopsida; order Pinales; family Pinaceae; genus Pinus; species Pinus taeda. Next base: position 182,037 of record APFE030601242.1, on the reverse strand, counting down.
TAGATCCAGTAATTAAAAAAACAAAGAGCTAAATAAACTGAAATAAACATAGAGAAAATAACTATAAACTGCAAATAAACATTGTATACCTCCAGATCTTAAAAATTACGTAGATAGGGCTACCGGAAACCTTTTCACATGAAATGAAAGGGGTTCCTCACTAGAAAATATGCTACTAACACAATAGAATAGTCCTCTTGGCCCGAAAGCAGTTAGAAATAGTAAATCTAGTAAACGACAGTCAGATGCAGTTCTACCGGCTTAAGATTTCGATCACCAACGGATGCGGCCCTCAACTTTTCTCTGATACCATGTAGGAATTTATAGGGTAAGTTCCTTAGATAGAACACCAAAGGACACCGCTCACAAATAGATCACAGATCAATACACCAGTATTTTTGACATGGTTAAAACCCTCAAAGAGGGAAACAGTCCATGGCCTGAGCCAACGCGGCCACTTCCGGCAATTTATTAATAAAAGAATGAAAATTTACATAGGCTTCTCTCATGAACGGTTACCCTACAAATGACCCTCCATGCTCTTGAAATAAATATCATGGACCAATCGGGTGTTAAGCCACGAATCAAGTGTCGGTAATAATGAGAAGAGAATGAACCATTGGATCACTACATATCGTGACCATCAGATTGTAAGTTACAAAAGTACATTGTAAAGAAACACACTTTACCTAACTCTACACTAGACCAAGTTATACATAACTATTTTCTACGTGTCGGAATATCCTAACAAAATGCACGTTTCTGCCTAGTGACTGTCCTCCAGTCTTTCATTGCACAATTATGAGGGACAATGACTGCCCAGAAAATTGCGCAATGCAATCACTGAGCCTACAACCATTGCCAGCTGAAATTGCGCACTACGCAATTCCAGCAATCAACATCCATCCTGGATTGCACATTATGCAATTCCAGTAGCCAATCATGCCTCTCAGACAACTCAAACTGCCTTTTGTGCAAGTCTGGCAGCTAGTCTCCCAGCCTCCCAGAAGAAATTGCACAACCTTCACGATTAATCACGCAGGCATCTTGCAAGTTAGTCCTCCAGTTTGTTTTGGTTTTCGACTAACATATTGCTTGCCATAGTCCTCCCTAGTCATATAAACAACGTTAATTTGTTTTATTACCAACTCCGAATCTCCCAAAATAGAGACTCTTGTGGCTCCTAACCTTTTGACCAATTTCAGACCTAACATAAGTGCTTCATATCCAACCATGTTGTTTGTATATTTAAAGTTCAATATGTAGGCATGACCCTCTGAATGATCATTTTCTAAGTTGTAAATCCATACTCCTGCTCCTGCACCTAGTTTGTTTACTAACCCATCGAATTCAAGATGCCATAGAATTTCATGTTCATAATTCTAACTGTCCGGGGGAATAAAATCTTCTTTGACTGAAGTATCTAGGTCATCTTTATTATCTGAAAACTCATGAATTTGGAAATTTTGATTTTCTTCTGTCACTGAAATTTCTTTTGGTTCTTCCATGATGATGTTTGAAGTATTTTCTCGGTTAGATTCAACATTGTAAAGAATGAAAGAATCAATATCAGAATGCATTGAATATATAGGAAAGTTTTGAGGCCTCTCTTAGGTACTCACTACATACTTCATCAGAGTCTCTCTATACAGTTTCTTATGATGTCCAAATACTAATATGGTAGCATACGACATGTCAAGTTGCAGAGATCACTAGAGTTTGGCACTCCAAGATCTAGACAACAAAATACCATACTTAGGTGGTATATCAGCAACAACTATGTCCATAAGAATGGTCTTAGAAAGGTACTGCACTAGGGAAACACACAGGTCTTTTATAAGTCCTAGGCACTTAACTTAGCTTGAATCAAATGAAAACAGGTCTTTGTAGGGTCTACTGATATCCAAGTTTAGCTTCTCCATAACGGATTTAGGCATAAGATTGTGTGAAGCCCCAAAGTCTATCATGGAATTATGTAGGATTTTATCGTGGATGTTAAGGCTAATTTAGAAGGGTGGTATTCCTCCTTCCACTGGTTTTCCATTAACATCATGACCGAAAATTAACTCAGGTTGATCATCAAATAAGTTAACTGGCTCTTCATTTTCAATTAAATTTAAATATTTTCTTATTTCGGATATGTAAGTTTCACGTTTAACCAATTCTGTTAAAGGAACAGAGGTTTTAATTTTGGCCACCTCCGCTCCCAAATTGAAAGGCAGAGGGGATTTTTCTGTTTGAACATTTGAAATCTTAACAACAGGGTTTGGAGTAGTTTGTTCTTTTTTCTCAGTGTTTAGAGTCTTTTTAATTGGATTTTCTAATATAATCTCTAGATATCGTTCCACTATTTCCTTGAGGGGAACTAAAGTGGAAGGTTGCTCATTAAAAGGTTGGTCATCGGTTACATATTCAATGGTGGGACTGGGAGGGTTCTGATTTGATCTAGAAAGGATTTGTAGAGTTTTTGTAACTGGAGGATTCTGATTTGCAGAGGATTCTGATTTGCAGCTTTCACTTTCTTAGGCTGGTTAGGTACTACTTTATTGTTTTGGTCCAGAACATTAGTGTTCTTTTTGCTCCTCAAACTGTAGTGTTTATGCACTTCGAAGATAGCAGAGTCATACCCCTGCTTGTAATCGAAAGATTCTCCAGTTTGGGTTTGTAACTGTTGAAGCATGTATAATTCCTGATCATCTTGAGTCAGAAAGATAGTTTTTTCATCATCTAATCCCATTAGGTTGATTTGGGTGTCTAGCTCAGGCTCTTCTTGATGGGAAGTTTCAGCATAATTCTCTTGGAAAGGAGGTCTAATGTTCTAATTACGTCCATTTTTACCAGTATTTTGGTTCTGGTTTTTCCTGAAGTTTGGATTCCTTACTGGAGGTGCTTGTTGGTTATCCCAGTGAGGTTTCCTTTCAATGACTTCTATCCTATCCATCAATCTTTCCATTCCTTTGGCTAAAGCATCCATTTTTTTATCAAAGGGTGAAATTTCATCTTTCAAGGGTGTTCTTCTTTCATTTCTAACCGTAGCTCTTTTGGCTAACATATTAGGTTCTACACTAACTGCTACATTCTGCATATCTTCTAGGGTTGGGGGATTCCTTTCTCTTAGTTGGAAAGCCATATCTGTGTCAAATCCATCTGAAAACTTAATTAGGGCTAAGTCAGGTGGAGGTCTAAGGTCAAGTGGTATTGCATTATATACATTGTTAAACCTAGTACAGTAGTCCTGAACGGTTTTGTTTGGTCCCCTCTTGAGGTTTTCATATTCAGAAAGAATTTGAAGAGGGTTCTTTTTCTTCTCCCACCAATGTAAAAATTGATGGTAAAAAACTTCTAAACTATCTATACTATTAGGAGGCAAAGATCTAAACCATGTTCTCACATCTTCAGTTAGAGTTTGGGCAAAAATTCTCATTTGGACATCTCCTATGTCAATTTCATGCAGTTCAAAATAATCTTTCATTTTCTTTGTGTGCTGTGTAAGATCCAGGGCCATCGAATAAGACAATTTTACTCTGATAATCTACTGGTAAGGCACCTTGAGGAGCAGGCATCACAAGAGGGGAATATCTAAGTACCATAGCTCTAAGTTAGACAGGATTGAGAACAGGAGTTGGGGTAACAAGAGGATTTGGGACAACAAGGGGATTTGAAGTAACAAGGGTAACAGGTATTTGATGGGTAGTGATAGGCTGATGGGGAAGCGAAGGTATGAACAAAGATGAGGGATGAACTTCAGGAGATAAAGGAAGTTGAAGCAATTTTAGAAAGTTCAGGGATTCTATCAGTAGTAAGGGATGACTGAGGGGAGTTCATAAGGTACTGATCAATTGACAAGTTTGCCCTTTGGACTTCAAGTTCTTCTGTAAATTCTGGATCTAGAACTATGTCCACAAGTTCACTCTCAGACTTGGTTCTAAATAAGGAATGGTAAAAATACTCGTCAAAAAGGAGGTCTTCTATGAACAACCACTCACTGGGATAGGGATTGGATCTAAATAAAGGTCTTGGGCTTACTGAACTTTCTTGTCTTTTGATTATTCTCGGAATAAGGTTGGGATTGTCAAATACAGGGGGAGGATTTGGATCAAGGTTGGCCCTAGTATAGTGAGTTCTCCCAGAAGCCAGATTTCGAGATTTTTTCTAATTATTTTCTTTTTTTTATGAATTTTTGAAATAACTTCTAATAAACCCTTTAAGAGGCTTGAAAATAAAAATTTGAATTTCTCAAAGGTTTATTAAGGCTGGGGGTTTGAATCCCAAGTATGGTTGCCACTATGTTATCACTCAAATGTCTTCCTTAGAAGTTATCAAAGAAGGAATAGTTTAAGGTAACCACAAACCTAATATTTTAGACTCGGGTTCTAGCCAACCTAAGTCTAGAGAGCGCTCTCTCCTTATAATTTAACTTTGTTTTCTAAGTAGGATTTCAGGCAAGTTCTTAGTGCTCATGATGTTTTGGTTTTGGTTGGGTGGTGGAATTAAGAAAAAAGATGGGCATAACAAGTATTCAGGCCATTGGGCTATGGAGTCAATCAAATAGTGGCTTAATTGGATCAGATCAATCACTAAAGTAAGAGTTCATATGGTAGGCTAGCATAGCAAAAAACAAATTTGTAGTTTCAAATGGATGAGGTAGTCCTAACCAGGGAAAAGGGCAATGAAGAATCCTTAACCGAGATTAAGATGAAGAAAAGAAGGATGATTAGTAGCAAAGGTCAACTATGGACCAAGGGGGAGGGGAAACTATGGAAGTAAGGGAGCAATTAAGAATTCCCAGACTAAGATGGTTTAGCAGAAAACATATAGAAAGTAAATAGTTAAAACAGAGACCATTTAAGCTAATTCTGAGATATCATTCCTTGTTTACTTTTCAGATTTCATAAGAGACACATGTGAATGTTTATAACATGAAAAGAAAACAATATTTAAACATGAAGAGATAATACTTATTTGGTTCCAACTGTGCAGAAGAATCCAATGAAATGTCCTTAGCTTTATTTCATGATCCAACAAAACCAGCCCAGTCTTGAATACAATAGCTCCTTAGCTCAATATAAAATGTCTACAGTTGTGTATATTAATCCACACTAATTACTTCATTTTGTGAAGTATTTATACAAAAATTATTACAAAATATCTCATAACAATATGAGAATTATTCTAGGAAACCGAAAATATCTTCAAGCATGAAGATAGAGACATATAGAGAATTGTTTTCTTGTTGTCCCTTTTATTGTGACTGTGTTGGCTGTTGTAATTCAGATCTGGCTCTTTTAGTTGCTTGATACTTATATGCTAGAATTACTTTATGTCTTCTACCTACTAATACTCTTTACCTGCTACACTTTGACTCTGTTTTATTTGGATGTCATATAGATTTACTGTAGTAACTTTATTGTAAATCTGTCAGCTTCATCCACCATTCACTATCAAATAATTTCATCCTTATCATCTTTCTATATATCTTTTCAACTTCTGTATACTTGGAAAAATTTGGCCTATTGATGAACAAGTTCTTGACCTCATGCTCTATGAAAAATAGGTTTTCCAGACTATCATATAATACCTTTCCATTGGGCAAAGCTTTTACCCCTGAAGTACTAGCTTAGCTGGTGGCCAACTTGTTTAGTCTTTCAACATAATCATCTTGGGTCATCAGCTTGTCATGTATTACCATAGGACTAGGAAGTCCTTTTTCTCTTAAAAGACCAAAATTTGTCATAAATCTATCAATGTCAGCTTGGATGCTCTGGCATTTTTTCTCAAGACTGAGGATAAGGTTCCTCTTAGTGAGAACCTTCTTTATTTCTATGATAGTTCCTGTTCTATCTTCTATTTCTAGTTCATCAAGCTGGTACCTATTTCTACTGTTCAAAAATGTTATCAATTTGTTGGCCTCTTCAGGCTTAGCTCCCAACTCTTCCATTATCTTGTGGATTGCTTCTATAGCCACTTTTACCAGTTCAATTTGTTCAAAAATTGCTTGAATAGATGGCCAAACATCATTGATGGAGTCAATGATGTTGTCCCAAAGAATTTTCGTCATGTCTCCAAGTGGTTGTTGCAATGTCAAGTCCTTTTCAAGGACTTTTATTCTTTCTCCCATTGTTTGATTCTTTTGAGCTTCTTATTTCTGTTGTATCTGTGCAAGTTTGCAATCAGTTTCCAAACTTGACACTTGTTCTCTAAGTTTTTTTGAGCTCAGTAGCCTGGATGGTCATTTCCTCCATGGCTTTTACCAATTCAGTTGTCTTTTCTGTGAATGTCCCTGTGCTTGTATATGTACCTGTAACTGGCAGAGCAGTAGCTGGTGGAACTATTGGTGCTAAAGAAGTAGCCAATGTGGAGGGTACTGCTGTAGAGGCTGTAGGAATTACAGTCTGAGGAGTGGTGGCCAACTCACTATGTCTAGATTGTATCATGTTATCGAGCTCTTTCTCTGGTTCTTTTAATTGTTCATTCAGCTTAAGGACTAAGTCCATAAGCTCTTCCTCCTTCTGAGTTTCCAATACTTTGGCTGTATGAGGACGACGCAGAGAAGGAATTTTGGATGCTTTTTCAGTGTAACTATGTCATCATTTTTCTTTTTAATAATATTTTCTACAACTTTCACATCCTTGGTATCATGCCCCAGTTCTATGACTAAGTCCTCTAAGGACTTTATCCTGGTATCTTTGGTCTGTGAAGAGGCCTTCTCTAACTGGAATTGCGCTGCTATATTATTCAACTAATTTTGGAGTTGGTGAGCTACAATTGCCTTGTTGGTCAAAGTGGAATAGACCATTTCCCCAGTTTGCTTGTGTAATTCTATTTGGTCAATAGGATGGATATCCTTTGCCAATACTTCAAAGTATGTTTTCAAGTAATCTGCAATTGACCTGGGCTACTGTGTAGTTGGCTTCATGAAAGTCATCTGCATTTTACCCTCTTTCACATCAAAGGTTGAGATTAGCCTTGTCTGATTAGTAGGAGCCATTTTTAGGTAATGTGCATAGCTTTGGGCCTTCAATCTTTCATTCCTGGCCTTTATTTCTTTGTATTTCTCTCTATTATTTTGGCTTTGGCCATTTGGAGCTTTGAATAAGGATACTTCCACACTCTGTTGTCTCTATAGAATTTGAGCCTGTGAAGTGGAAGGTTCTTGTGTACCTCCATAGGGAGTGGTCTGCCTGCTTTCTACTCTTTCTATACCTACGATTGCAACTTTTTCTTCAGTAAACTCTTGTTCTGAAAATGGATTCAACCCTTGCATATTGATATAAGTCTGGGCAACAAGTCTGCTAGAAGGAGTGGCCTCCTCTCTATCTCTCTTAGGATTCTTCTCCTCATTTAGAGGAGTCTGTAAAATAGGTGGATTACTCATGATATGTTATGGCTGAGCAAGTTCTTCTAATATCTCTGGCTGCTTTGATTCCTCTTTCTCTTGAGGTCTTTCTTCTGTTGTTTGCCCACTGTGTTCCTGTGATTGTCTTAGATATTGAGATTCCCCCGGCACTTGTACAAATGAATCTTCATCAAGTCTTCTTTATAAATCAATCAATACATTATTGACAACAACTTCTGTGCTATCTCAGTCTACCAAAGTGTTTTCCACCCATTCTAGTTGATTTTCATACTGTTCAATTTCATGAATTCTATGGTGGATATAAGGAGATAATTTGTTCTTTTTTCTCCTATTGCAAATGAACTCTAAAGGGTCATATCTCCAGATAAAAATTTCTTTCAGTTTCAGCCTTTGGAGGATTTCTTCTGCTTCCTTTCCTGCTTCCCTACTGTTACATATGAAGGGGCCAAACTGATCTTTTATCCTAAGTTGAGCTTTCTTCTTGGCCTTCACAAAATGCACCTCATTTAAATTAATCATTTGGTGTAGTACTCCAGAGCAAACAATCTCATGGGGAGGTATTTTGGAAATTTGTAGGGAGCCAACTCACATCCATATATTCTTATTTCAGTGTGGTTTTGGTATAAGTACCAATCTCCCACTCTATATTGTTTGAACAACTGTAGAACCCTCCTGATATCTGCATTGATCCTAGGGGAGGACTTCGTAATAACATAGTTGCCACTGGGTGTACAAAGAGATCTATAAAATCAGTATAAGAATATGAAGAGTCATACAAGTGGATTAATGAAGTACAGAAGACCATTGATCTAGGGTTGCCTCTGGTATCAAGTTTTTGGAGTGTGATTGGGAATTTATCAGCTTGATAATACAGGAAAAGATGATATAAAACTGATGAATATTTGAACACTCTTTCATTATCCATCCTCATGAATTGATCATGCATCTTATCTGCAATGAGCTTAGCATAGTCAAACATGATGGTTGGGGGCTGTCTAGGAGTGTAAATGGACATAAAAGCTCTAATAATTTCATCAAAAAATTCACTTGTAGTTTGGCCTAACACACCGGATATCATTTCTATGATGTCTCTACCAAGATAAGAGAATATGGTAGACATATATGGTGGAGGATCCTTTGGAATGTATTGCTCCTCCCTGATGAAGGTCTGGAATAAATGAGCATGTCTGATGGAGGTGATTGTGGGGAATCTGTTGAGCAAATCTCCAACAGAAAGAGGGGTCAATTTTTGGCTTGGTTGTAACTGCAACATTTCGTTTATGGACTCAGCAGTGATGGTGAATAATACAGAATGATCAGGGGTATCACTGTCCTTTGGCTAGGACTATAATTCATATGGAAATAGTGGATAATCTCTGGGAAGATATGAACTCTTGGGAATTGGTATTTGGGTAAACTTGATTCCCAAAGACCTATTTTGTTTGCATGGTTCAGGGTCTGGTTTCTGTACCTACAGTACAGTTTCAAAGGGGATTCTTGGACAAAGGTATCTTTAATTTGAAAATCTTTATCTGCCAATGGGAGATGGTCTAAATCCCTATGGGGAGTAGAAATTAATAGGATGTTAAATGCAATGGGGGTATCCATCCTTGGCTCTCGTGGATTCAAGGATGGGGGCGAAGAGTTTTTATTGAAATTGGGGAAACTAGTCTAATTTAGAGTAATTGGAGCCACTGGGCAACTACCTTATTGAATTACTTAGTAATTTAAAGCAATTGAGTCAAGGGTCAGGAATAAAACAAGGTTTCCCAATGGGTAAATGCCTTGTTTCGGCGTCGAATGGAGTGATTTGCGACTGTGCATGGTTTGCAGGAAGTGCACGTGACTGAAATGTGGTCTGGAAATTCAACAGCTTGGCAATTGGACGTGGGTTGACGGTTGCACATAATCTGGTGCTTGCATGGAGTTTTGAGCGGTCTTTTTCACGATAAAGCTAAAAACAATGAGTTTTTTTTATTTTTATTCACAAAGTCAACTAATTTGGCAGGTACATAGGGAAAGGGACACTTGGTGTTAAGCAGGGGATGCAACGTTTTGTCATCTAGCGGGAGGCGGTATGTGATTTCATATCACACTGCTTTTGGGATGGAGTGGTTTTGGGGGGAGGCCGCCCGATGCCATTCATCGGGCACCACGTCGTAGCGGGGTGAATAGTGAAACAACCCATATCAAGTAGGTAAAGGTTGGCCTTTGGAGGCCGCTCGATATGATCGTCGACCATTGGATCAAAAGGGACCAGATCGTATGGTGATCAGGGTGGGGATTTGATATGACATTTAATGGAGGGGCCTGGTGGAGGTTTAAGTGTGGCGGGATTAATTAATTGCAGATTATGGAGGTTTAATGACATCAGGGATGATTTCATTGGTGGGGATAGATTATTAATTAACCACTGCTTGATTAATTAATCTCTTTTATTCGGCAGTGGGTCTTGGTTATTAATTAGCTGTTGATCGACTTAATTAACCCATTAATCATTTATTAATAAAGTTTATTGTTTCAAACTTTCAAGGACAAGATATTAAAGTTAAAGCGATTTACTAAAACATATACAGGAAAAGGTTTATTTTTTGGGATTTCATATATAAATAAAATTAGAAGTTAATATGGAAAAAAAGTGGAAAAATGGATTTGCGCTAAGTATAATGTGTTTTGAAATTTATTTACTTTTCACATGGAAACATTATAACTTAGGCTAAGTGTTTTTGTGCGTTTTTTTAGGGAAAAGGAGGTTTTACATGGGGTGATTACTTTCCCTAGGCAAATGGTGCTTTTACCTTAGGAAAAGGGATTTTTTAGGGGAAAATGAATGAATTGAAGGTGGTGAATATTTATGAGGGGATTTTTAGTACTTAGGACCTATAAGTTATTGGGTCGAAGGTCCGGCCCCTTCAAAAGTCAGAGAAATGCTCTGAGCCCCTTCAACTTAAGATTTTAGGTACTTTAAGACTTTCCTTGGAAATTAGTTAAGTGAAAAAGGTAATGAATAAGTGGGGTTAATCAATTGACTTTGTATATTTTGGTAAATGCTCAATTATCATCCATACTTTAGAAATTTGAAAGTAAATGATATCATCTTATCTAATCAATCATCATAATTCTGCAACCATTCAACTACTTACCCATCTACTCATCCTACCATTTTTTCTACTCTTTATTAGGGTGCACTTAAGCTGGCAAACCCTTATCAAAACATTTTCTTTTCTTTTACAAAAGTAATCTATCTAAGTCTATCCTTATTACATCCAAGGGCTCAAGTTAAATAGTTGAGCTCCTTTTATTAACTCTACCTATATACTTATCTTCCAAGATTAAATAGTTTGGTTAGATTTTATTCTCTATCTATAAACAGTAAATAGCCATGTTTAAGCATTTTGACCATCCATGGATTGTGGCAAAGGTAACAAGCTGCACACAATCTTCTTATTCTACATCAAAATAATTGGTAGTGGCATTTTTACTTGCACACTTTCATGGTATTTTTCTTTTTCCTTGGGGTTCATTTTTTCATCTTTTTTACCTTTTTCATTCTTTTTGTCCTTTGATTTTCTTTTAGGACATACCCTCTTTAATTTTAATTTTTATTTTTTTGAATATGGAAAACATTTGCAGAAAGAAAAGGTATGTACATATTACAAGTTTGACCTCAGCCATTCAAAAATTATGACTCCTATTGGTATAGGAACATAACACATTGTAATGTTGAGTCATGTCAAGTGTAAGTCAAGTGTCAATGGTTGGATGTAATAGTCATAGAGAAGGTGAAGAGTCATGAGGGTAGTTGAACTGTCACAAAGGGGAATGTCAAGGTCACCCCACCCTTTGCTATAAATAGTCCCTCATAACCCATTGTATAGGCTTTTGGTCAGCCAAGTTTCTACTAAGACTATCTTGAAGAAGGCTTGGACAATATTGTAATGTGCCTTGCCTTCTCCACTGCACAGAGCTAGTACATCTCTTTGGAGGAGCATGAGAATGTGGCTGTAACATTCCACTATTGAGGCTAGTTGGTTTACATGGTGTATTGTATGATTATGACTTACACTTCTTTAATAATAAGAGCCAACACAATTTCATGCATATGTTGTTATTGTAATTGGACTATTCTAGTTGCCTTTATGATATATGTTGTTTACTTACGTACTTGTATATGAAATTATTTGTATGAAATTATATGAATCTTGGTTTTAATGTGTTGCATATGTTGTTAATGTTGTCACCATCCGTGTCGATTGCTCTGTTAGACATCAGACAAACCCTTCTCATGAACCTTGCTATATCAACTATCACACTCATCTCAGACTAATCCACGAGTGATGTTCGTGTTATCTTACCTTGTATGTTGTGATTGCCGCTTCAGAGTGGACTGCTCTGCCAGAAGCTATGCATGTCCTTTGTGTGGTGTGTTCTTATCTGAGTTGGGACTGATCCCTTTCAACCTGGAACTCATCTTCACCTTCCTCTTCCTTCGAAGTGTTGGAACCTCTTGTACACATTCCTTGACTCTCTACATCAGTCACACCCTTTCTACTGACAGAGTTATCTTACTTGCCTCTGTGTGACATCGTGGTCAAGGAATTACCTTATGACCCACTGCTGGGACTCCTACACCAAATGGTATGAGGTCTAATTGGGACTTCTTACTTTGGAGATCCCCTTGGTTAATGACAAGTAGTGTCCTCTCATCCAGTTTTGAACCTTTTCATATCTTTCGTGGAGTCTTGCATTCTTCTTCCTCCGATGTGTTTTTCGAATCGGAAGATGTCTCCATCTCAAGGAAGTTGTATGATATCTTTTCCACTCACACGTATGATGGTGAAGGTGAAGTGGTCTGGCCTGAGCACTTACATAACTTTCTTTCCATGATTTATGAGGAAGATGAGTTTACTGACGAACAGGCCAGTTTGCTACTTGCATACACACTTCGTGAATCTCCATTTCGTTGGGTGCTCAGCCTACCACCTGACACCATGGACTCATGTGAGCACTTTTGTGATCTTATTGAAGACACGTTCTATCATTTTGATCCAGACCATCTTGACCAGAAACTGTTACAGCAATAGAGGGCTCCGCATGAATCTGTTATTGATTTTTGGCAGTGCTTCCATGACTTGTAGTTTCAAGCTCTGAGGAGCCAAATGAAGTTTGCTTATCTTTGGGACCGATTCAAGTATTGTCTTAAGAAATTTGTCTGTCCCAAGAGAAATATTGATGTCAAGCCTCACTCAACCTTCTTCGTTGATGTAACTACGCAATCCCATGTGGGAGTAGGCACTGTCTCAATGGATTGTCTGCCTCCCTCTCATTCAACAGTTTCACCATCGCCCAGTGATGTTGAGGATCATGTTCACACATCTTGTCATCCTTCACACCCTCCCAACATCACTCCACTCAATTTTCATGCAGATTTGGTTGTGAGTCCTTCGAGTTCCCATGTGCATTATTTTCTTTGACCTCCGTCTTTGCACTCAGGTGTTCCTCCAGATGATGTTGTCTTGTGTTCATCCATTCTAGACTCTTCACTTGTTGTGAATGAGGAACAACCCATTGACAGAGTTGGTGTTGCACAACCAACATGCGTCGTCATTCTTGAAGAGTATGAGTGGGAGCTTGAACATCAACACTCGGCGAAGGATGAATCCCTTCTGTCCGACCCCCCTTAATTATTTCCTAGCCTCTTTGGTGAACCTAGAATCCATGATTTTACATGTGTGTCTTCATCCATGGATGCACCCATTATTGATCACTCACATGACTCATTGGATGTTAATCCATCATTTGACAATGAAGAGGATAAGTTATTCATTGAAGATCCACTTGATCCTTCACCTACCTTTTCTGGAAACACAGGATGAGTTTGTTTTCTTTTCATCTACCCCTCTGTTTGATTCATCTGATCATGAGGTTGCTGAAGAATTCATTGATTTTTCTGATCATGGCGATCGTGATCTATTTTCTTCCATTTTTTATCATGATCATGAATCTATCATAGTTGATTTTTCGAAGCCACTGGTGTATGATGATCTACCTGATGATGAAGTTGAGACAAACAAGACTTTTGAGGTACTTCATCTTGAGCTAATGGTTATGTCAGGCCCTCGCTCTCTTAAGGTTAGTCTTACTTCCGATCATGAAACTGTTCAATCACCCAAGGCTCCTCATCACTCATCTATATGCATTGAAGATCCATCTCACTCACATATCACACTTCACTCAAACTGCACGATCCCATTGCTCATGCATTGGAGGAGTCTTACATTGCAAGCACTCGTGCGCAACGCAAGTTATATTTGTTTCTTTTGTTTGCTTGCATGTCATAGTCAAGAGTGTGCTTATGCTTCAAAGTTGCACATATTGTCACACAACACCATGGCAAGTCCACAGAATGTCCGTCATGCACATGCACTCGCTTATGTCTCGTGGGCACTTTGAAACACGAAGTGTGGCTGTCTTCACTGTTATATATTTCTTGTATGCTGGTACGCACAACTAGGTTACTCATGGACCAAGCCTTCACCCACATGGGTCTACCAATGCACCGGTGGCTGCATTGGAAGTATCACTTCATGTGATCAAGCCCATGCACCGTTAGTGTAGGAGTAGGAATAGTGTTTGCTTTCAGTTGTTTGCTTGCATGCTTGTTTTCTTTCATGCTTTGTTTGCTTTTTTTTTTTTCTTATTTTTTTGCTTGCTTTGCTCTCATTTTTTCTTCTTCTTTTGCTTGGCTTTGTTGTTAGTTCATTCGCTTGTTTCGTTCATAGGTTAGTTCACATGAAACCGTGTGTGACTCATGAAATGAGTTGGGTAAAGTACAACAACGTTTGTACAACTATCGCTACTTGGGTATCTGTCATCTTGCCTCTATATGATGAACTTGTTACTCTTAGTCCATGATACGTCGAAGGAAAATAAATACTCTTCGAAGTGAACCTTTGTGTAAACACAATGCTTGCGCACTAACTAGTGTCACCTTCTCTAGTCAGTTATTTTTGGGTTAACCCTTGTCAGCCCAGTCAAGTAGAGTAAGGTGAGGGGGAAAAACTTAATAGGCACGTCAGAGATACAATAAAATACGTCTTTGCGGGAACAACCTCTTCTGATCTCAATAAGTCAGGATCCCTCTTTCACCTCTGAAATGAATAAATGCTATGCACAGTGAAAATGAAAATGAAAAAAATGAAAAGTTAAAAAATCCAATGAAAAATGAATAAGGCAAAAGAAGAGAAAGGCTTCCTGCACAGAGAGGTGATGCAAGTAACTTCGTCGAGGTACTGACCAGGCTCAATGGTAGTGGATCCATGCTTGTGTTCCTAAGTGACTCCACCAGGGTACTATCCAGGCCTGCTGGCAGTGGAGCAACACCAAAGATGAAACTTAGACTCTGACGATTATACTGCTTGTCCACTTAAATACCCCTCAACCCCAATCAAAACAACTGTGTTTCCTTGGCTTGGAATGTGTGTTAATCGACAAAGATTCTGGTAGATGCTACATCTTACAATCAAGCTAGTGTGAAGCCAAGACTAGCTGAGAGCTGAACAATACGTCCGGAGGTGTTAGCCTTGATTTTCACAAACAAGGTCCATTCAGAGAGCTGGAGGTCTACCAGTGGTCGCCAAGTGTTGTAGCAGCTACAAAAACCCTTCAAAATTTTTCCTTAACCTGCTTTGGAGCCTCCCTACCAACCTTCATAGCAGCTTGCCTTGCTTCATCAAGTCCTCAAGCTTCAATGTCTTTCTTGCTCAAAGGCAGCGTGTCGATCACAGTTCGATCTTTTCACTTCATAGGCTACTCATCTGGACTTGGCCTAGCTGCAGGCTGAGAAGCTTCCCCTTGAAAATGACACATTTCTGGAGGGAAACCAACCTTCCCTCCAGAAATTGCGCAATCCTCTCTGACAGCCTACTCAACTCCAGGATTGTTCAATCTTGCCAGCTAACCCTCCCAGCAGGATTTGCACAAATTTTCCCAGCAGCAGGCTGTTCAACCCAGGATTTTCACAAATCTGGGTAGCAGTCAGCTTCTCAGCCCATAAATTGCACAAATTTCTTGGGCATCTAGCCCATCTCCCAACTAGAAATGCGCATTTTTCTCCAGCATTCAAGCAGTCTCTTGCATGTGCAACTGAGTTGACCGGTTCCCTCCGGGACTAAGCAAAACAAACTTGCATGCATGGGCTATTTCTCCCAAGGTAGCATACAAAGGCATCCCTTGTTTTAGAGATCTATGTTTAGCAGTTGGAGGTTACATGCAAGGAACAACTAAGAAACCTCCCTCCAAGTGTCGCTTCCCCTATATTTGTGGCATTTGTGACACAACCTCGATGTTATCAAAACTCATCAACCGGATGTTGCAGAGCTCATTCCTCACATCAACCTTGTAGCTCTAACATCCCACATCACATCTAGGAATAGTCAGCATATTCAGCTCAGCCGTTTTGGCGTAAGCTCGCTTCCCAAGCCTTGTGCTTCATTTCTATCGCTTTTTGTGTATTCGCTTGTGTGAGTGCTGTTTACTTGATTTCTTTGAGCGCCTACTATCGTTTACATGTATTCTATCTTGTCCTAGTTATGTTTCAATTTTTGTTGCTATCTCATTGCAGTCGCATGCATAAAACTATTTTGCACGAACGTTTGCCCAACCGACAAACTGCCTCACCCACATGCATGTTGGTCTATTTGTTGAACATTTCATTCATGTTTTTCATGCACTGTCAATCACGTCTACTATCACTTAGTGTCACCATGCATTTACTGTCTTAGTTTCTTTCAGTTGCCCGTCGGCGAGTCGGGTCAACCTTGGCCCCGACTCTGTCTTCACCAAGGCTGCATTACGCAATCTAGGGAAGGAAGGTTCACCTTCCTCTCCAGTTTTGCACATTCCTTCCCAACACTAGCCTCCAAGACTGTTTTGCACATTTATGGAGGATAGTGGCTGCTTGGCTCAAGAAATTCCGCAATTCTGTCCCTGGGCCAAAATTGTGTAACCTTCATGATCATTCACCTAGGTATGTTGCAAGTCAATTCTTATGTTCATTCTGGTTTTTGACTGACATATTACTTGATATGAGCGTTTCCATGTCTCCAGGTATCGTAGGTATTCATCCGCCTCTCAGCAGTATAGGTACAATAGCTTCCAGGACAGTAGAGATGAATACATTGTTGAGAGCACGCTTGGGGATGCAGTCGATCAAGTGTCTATGAGCTTTCCTACACACGAAGACATCAAGTTGTTTGTGGAAATGGACATCAAGTAGAAGCATCATAGCACGAAGCATCATGAACAACAACTGAAGGCAGCATACCGAATGCAACGAATGCAATTAATGAAGCGAATGCAGCGAATGCAAGAGGAAGGTTGTTGACAACATAGAGGCGGAGAAAAGTTGCAAGATCAAGCAGATCCAAAAATAATGAGAGCAACTTTGGAGACTCGGGCTATGAAGTGATGGTGCGACATGAAGATCGTGTGAAGGGAGAAGATGGAATAAAGGATTTGCATGTGATGAAGAAACAACTCAGGAAGAAGATGAAGCTGCATAGACAGTCCAATGGGTTGCAGCATGAACATGAACAACAGTGGGCACAACATGCAGTCATGGATGAAACCATGCTAGTACAAGTTAAGGATCCATCCCAGCAGCTGACAGAGAAAATATGGTGAGCAGTGTTTTTGATCGCATGCAAAAGATCCAGCAGTGTGCATGTCATTGACATGCGATCCAACCCATTCAACACACTCACCAAGGCGAAGACAAGAAGAAGGTCCAACTGGGGCTAGACATGTACTTCAGCAAGTTGATGTGCATGACCACCAGCACACACTTGAATATCAACACTAACATTATGCATCAGTGTGTTTCCAGTTCAACCATACCCAAGAAGACCATGCGCATGTTAGCAGACGAGTTGGACGAAGGGGCCGAACCAATGCACCTATCGCAACATATGCAAGAGTTCGCTCCAAAAAGATGTCACCATGAGGTGCATGCACACTATCACAAATGACCAAGCTTGGCATCAACTCACCACCTTCACCATCACAAGAATGTCAAAGAGTTGGTCTCATCATAGCGTATCGAGTGCCAGTGATGTCTTGCAAGGTTTTCTCAAGCCATGTTGTCTCACATGAGTACATGTGCATTGTAATGTTGAGTCATGTCAAGTGTAAGTCAAGTGTTAATGGTTGGATGTAACAGTCATAGAGTAGGTGAAGAGTTAGAGGCTAGTTGAACTGTCACAAAGGGGAATGTCAAGGGTAACCCCTCCCTTTGCTATAAATGGTCCCTCATAACTCATTGTATATGCTTTTGGTTAGCCAAGCGTCTACTAAGACTATCTTGAAGAAGGCTTGGATAGTATTGTAACGCGCCTTAGCTTCTCCACTACATGGAGCTAGTGCATCTCTTTGGAGGAGCAAGCAGATCTGGCTGTAAGGTTCCACTGTTGGGGATAGCAGGTTTACATGGTGTATTATATGATTGTGACTTACACTTCTTTAATAATAAGAGAAAACACATTTTCATGCATATGTTGTTATTGTAGTTGGACTGATCCAATTGCCTTAATGATATATGTTGTTTAACTTATGTACTTGTATATGAATTGATTTGTGTGCAATTATATGAATCTTGTTGTTAATGTGTTGCATATGTTATTAATGTTGTCAACATCCATGTCGACTTCTCTGTTGGATATCAGACATACCCCTCTCATGAACCTTTCTATATCAACCTTCACACTTGTCTCGGACTAATCCGTGAGTGTTGTTTGTGTTATCTTACCTTGTATATTGTGACTGTCGCATCCAAGTGGAATACTCTACCTGAAGATGTGCATGTCCTTTGTGTGGTGTGTTCTAACCGAGTTGGGATTGATTCATTTAAACCTGGAACTCACCTTCACCTTCCTCTACTTTCGAAGTGTTGGAACCTCTCGCACACATTCCTTGACTCTATGCATTAGTCACACCCTTGCTACTGACTGAGTTATCTTACTTGCCTTTGTGCGACATCGTGGTCAAGGCATTACCTTACGACCCACTGCTGGAACTCCTACACCAAATGGTTTGAGGTCTAATTAGGACTTCTTACCAGGGAGATCCCCTTGACATGTTGGCAATTCCATCACTGTCAACATATTTCTTAGGTCGTCATTGAGAAGGATTTTTTGAGGGGTCTACCGATAGATATTTACCTCCTTTGGGGGAATTTCACCTTCAAATAATGTTTGGACTATTGGGGAGTCCCATTCGCATTTCCTATGTTTCGATGCAACTGGGCACATCTTGGAAGATTGTGCAGATCAGTTTAAGGTAGGGTACCAAAGGGTATATCATCAGGGGTCAGATCAAGTTATTCATGTAGATGCGTAGGCTTTGGAGTGTCTCCGAGATCCAGAAAATGATCTATCATTAGCCCCTAGTAAAAATGCTCTCATTACTTCTCACATAGATGGAGGTTATCAATATGATTTTGTAGATTATCATTTCAATTTCAAGGGGATAACTCTCCCTGATTATATTCGAGAGAGTCCCGACTCTCACATAAGTTATAAGGGTGGGCATGGCCATGGGTTAAAAATATTTTTCCTTGTGAGAGGGCTCATGGGCCACAAATTTATGGGGTTTCCTCCCCTAGATACAAGACTGATTGGATAAGGACAGAAAAGGACCTTGTTAGTAGCGATGAATAATTCACCTCTCCCATTAAATTTGGGGAAACCTCAGTTAAGAGGTCAACCCGCCTTCATATTGTTGGCATTATGATGTTGTGTTGTCCTTAATGACAACTCACTTGTAACAGAACAAGTATATGGTAACTAAATGAATCCATAGGTCAGTTCAAAGGTGACAGAGTGATGGAACATAATAATAGAATGATGGGACAAAGGTTTACAGATCAGAATCAGAAGTATGATAAAGGTGAATATTTGAATATCTATACGCAGGTTCGTCAAGGCCAAGTCACGTATACACACTGGTACAAAGAAGAAAAGTCATTTATATGCTGGAGCACTAATTTAAGAATACCAAGGGTCCTTACCATGATATTACCCCACAATATTGAGCACAGTAACGGCTATTTGAGCCTGTCCAAGATTACCACCAACACTAGTGTAGTTTTGACCCATGGTATTGGCTAAGGCTCTAACTATATAAGGAGGTGAAGATCAGAGTGCTAAGTGTGCATATGAAAGGGTTTTTTATGAATACTTCAATCTGAAGTATATTTGAATTGTAAGGGCCATAGTTGACACATAGATCTGAAATAATTATTCACTGATGAATACACTGATGGATCAAGATCATGAGACCTGAAATGACTTTCCATTGTATGATCTACTCATGGATTGAATAGATATAAGTATTGACGTGTATTTTTATCTCTAAATATTATGATCTGGGTCTCTCTGAAGTTCTGAAGAGCTGCGCAATTTCATGTCAAAATTTTCAGATCTGTAGGCAGGTTGGTCTCAGTGAAGTTGCGTATACACGCGGGTTTGTTTTTGTTTGGTCAATTTAGTGTGTCCTAAATTGCTATATAAATTTTCAATCCAGGAGTCGTAAACTGTTGAAGTGAAGTGCACTATCTGTGCAAGATAACCATTTTCTTATTTCTTTGTCATTTTTAGCTTTTGATTTGTTTTTGGATTTATCTTCTTGTTGATTCCCTAATGTGAGATGGTGATTCTAGTAATCAAGTATGGACAAAAGTATTCAAGGTAATGATGGGCTTTAAAATAATTTCCAAACTTCAAAGTGTTCCAAAGGTGTTCAAACTTACAATGATGAAATCAAGATGTGCCTAGATTCTAATTAAACAAAATAGTGAACTAGTGACTATGAAACCCAGTATCCTTGCTGCTGTATAAAGAAAAGAAAAGACTGAACTCAAAGCAATTTAAAAACTGTAAGAAAAGTAAACTAATCATGTCACATCAACTCATTTTTGACCCCTCACCATTCGAATCGCTCTGGCTATAGGAGGTAATCATACACAAATTGAGTAATCTGATATCTAAATTGCATAAAATAAAACTAAGATTAAACTACACATTCATCCTACAATCCCTCACCATTCGACTCGCTCTGGCTATGGGAGGTAACTGAGAATGATATGAGTAATCTAACCACTAACTTGCAAAAGTACATAAACTAGTATCAAACTATACATTCACACTCAATCCCTCACCATTTGACTCGCTCTGGCTATAGGAGGTAACTGAAGAATGATATGAATAGTCTAATATCTATCTTGCAGAAAAGTAAATGAACAAAGAAAAGCTAAAGAAATAAACAGTGCTGGAATTTAGAAAACAAATCAGCAGAAAGGAAAAGATAATTCCATCATGTCATTAGTCATCAAAACTATATGCACTGCCCGGGCTTCCTATTAGAACCTGAAATGCAAACATTGATCAGTTGACAATCAATTAAAAGCATAAAAGAAGCTATGGATAGCAAATAACATAAATACCATGAGCAAGTTAATATATACAACAAATATCTATGGTATCAAGAGCGTAAAATGAAGAAAAACATAAAGCTATACATCAACTACAGGACCTTGGTGTACAGGGGCCCTTTGCAACCTCGGTCAATCAAAACCAATCACGGATTTGAACTCAAAATCAGTGTCTTCTCATATATTGCAATGCAGTCATAAAATAGAAACTAAGTCTCGGCTCAATGGCTTGTACAAACAGTCAATATTACATAACAGAAACTAACTTATACGCATACGAAGATGAGTTATTTATAGCAGAAAATACATAACTAATTCACAAGGTCTACGCTGGTAGCCAGACACGTAAAAGACCATAATCAAAAATTTAGCAGCATGGTAGTCGTGGGAAGTAAATCCAAGGAGGTGGTTTGTTGGATTCGGTCCACGAGCAGTCCCTAGGTGTTAGCACACCTCCTAAAACTCAGGGCCTTGCCACGCAATCCTCCTCGTGATGAAAACAAAGTCGTGCCACTACTAAACTCCTTGTGTTGACCACGGTTTGACCGACCTTGACCACGGGCTTCTGTGGATGATTTGGCTGAACCAAGGGGACACGTTCCATGTCCACGTCCTTTGTAGCTTTCCCATGTGGCTGAGTTCTTCAATAGACACCTGTAGCATAGAGTTTAACAAAAAGGCTGTGGAAACTGATTCTGGCTGTGGAAAGTGACAGATTCCGCAGCTAGTTGAACAAAAATCTAAATCAAACAGCAGTCACAAAACATAGTTAGGAAACCATTTATATGCTCATTTTAAACTAATATGCAATGATTTGATAGCTTAGATGTTCAGGTAACTGGAGAAAAAGGCTAAAAAGGGATGTAGGGAAGATGTAAGTTTGGGACTCAACATACCCCCACTGTGAAGGTGTTGCATGTCCTCATGCAACCAAAATTTAGTCATCTTTCTTTAGTCTATGTATTCTGAAGCCTCTGCTAATACATCCAGTCCTCCCCTCTTCTTTCTTGGTGCTACCACCATCCTGGGTTTCCTTACCAAACATCTGAACTTGATATTGATTAATTCCCTGCTCAACTTTCTGCACTTCTTCTTTAGTTTCTTGTTCTTCTTCTACCACAAACCCATATGTAATATGGTATTGTCATGAATAATTTTGTCCACTTTTCTTTGCTCTTTTAATGCCTCGTTTTCTTGTTTAATGTGCCTGTTTAAAAGCTCCAATTCAAACACTTCTTGTTTCAAAGCTTGAACTTGTGCATCTTGTGTTATGTGAGGCAGAATGGATGGTGTGCTCGGGCCTGTAGCTGTCTTCTCTAAAGATTCGAGGTAGTCATATACCTTTTGCTGTTTTGGATTGATTTCAGGTGTTTTCCTCGGGTTGGCTTCAAAGTCTTGTTGAGGAGGAGGACTATCTTCTAGTTCTGGCTGAGAAGGGCTTACATCAACATCTGAAGGGCTGGCTTCAATATTAGGCAGAGGATGAGGTGGACTATGTCCAGCTTGAGGTTTCTCAGGTGTTTCCCCACCCAAGTCAATGAAGTGGGGTCCTTTTACTTGTGTTCTCCTCCACTTTCCTTTGAGTCTGTTGCTCCTTCTTAAGTACTGTGGGCTAGTACTTTCCTCTTCCATAATGTGTTTCCCTTTTTCTTCCTTCTTAGCTGTGGCAGCTTGTTTTTGGAGATGCACTAGTCTCTCAAATAACACTTGATAGTCTTCCTCTATAGATGGTTCTGGTGATTGGTAAACATCTTGTAAGTTCCTCTTTCCCTTCAACTTTCTCTGTTTTCTGTCCTTAGTTCTTTCCTCCTTTTCTTTTTGAACAGTTTCTTTAGTTTTATCAATAGGAGAGTCTTGGATTATGGCACTTTTTCCTTTTCTCCTACTCTTTCTCGATGCCTTTCGTGTACTGCTTCCCGGTGCTTCAGATTTCTCTTGAAAATAGTTTCTCACTAGAAACTGCTCCCAAGTATCTTTGTTTCTCTTCAACTGATCTTCAAATAGAATCCTCACGAGTCCATGATGATATAAATGAGGCTCTATATCTCCTATGTTCTTTTGGACTGTGGTGCTCATCTTTTTCAAACTCAACAGTAAGAAATAGGGCAGATTAAGAGTCTGTTTCTCTAAAAATTTCATCAATAGTCTAGTGTGATACATGTACAGCGTCCCAAATCGACCTTCACAAGTGATAAACTTTTGAATGATTAATAGTAAGCCTACCCATTCTTCTTTCAATGCATGAACAAGAATCCCTCTTGTAAATACAGTAACGTCCATACCTGGGTTACGCAATATAACTCTCCATGCTTGCTCGTCCAGACTTTTGTTTTTAAACTAACGCTCACCTTCCTGGGGCAAATCTGTAGCAGCTGCAATTGAGGCTTCAGTGACCGCGAATTTCAGGTCTCCAATCTCCACCACCTGGTCATTGAAACACCTTGCAAAGACTTTCGTTACTTCTTTATTATGGCCTTTGAATTTCGGAATGAAACGGAGCCATTTAACTTTCTTCAGCAAATCTTTTGCCTGAGGATACCCTTCTAAAAACTTAAGCCCTTCCGCCTCTACCCTTAGTAGCCGTCCCATCTTTTCCTTTGTTTAGAATTCTCTCTGGAATTCAACTACGTATTGTATGAGGGTTTTATCAGAGGTAAGACAGTTCTGTTGCAAAGTTTGTGGAAGAACGATGGCCGAAAATGGAAAATGGATACGGGAATTAGGTGTTCAGGAGCTGTAAGCGGAAACAGAGGATGAGCAGCCGAGATGAAATGGAGACATATGCTAATGAAGTGCAGCTTTAACACAAGTGAAATGGCATCGGAATTTCGAATTGAACGGCTGCGTGAGAGACATTACACGTTGATAAAATGACTGCACAAAGTAGGGTGGAGAGGAGCCGTATCTACATAGGTCACGTCTCATGAATACAAGTGGAGTGTGGGAGTGCAGTTCATCTATGAGTTGAACCCGAAAATTAATCATGAGACCGTTTAGGGAGTAAATGTATGGTTTATGGAGTAAGGTCGTGGAATGGTAGTGGAGCTATCGTAATAATCATTTCACATAGTGAGCTTTAATGGTTCAATAACTATGCAAATTTGTGCCTTTAATTGCTATTTGAAAGAAATTTTTGCCCATACCTTTAGAATCCTTCTCTTTGTTGTCCATTAGCCCTTACTCAATTGCTCCTTATTGATGTCTGTAGATGCTCCATATACATGTCTTCATGCTTAGTCATACCTGCATTTTCATTTTACTGCACTAACATCTTGACTATAAATTTGAAAAACAGAGTGGTGGCTGCGGAAACTGCTTATGGCTGCGGAAACTGATTCGGGCTGCGGAAACTCGGCACAACAACCACTTATCTAAATAGAGATAGTTAGACAATAACTATCTGAATGGAAATGATCATGGGGAAAATCTTTTATTGATGAAATGAAATGGATGAAATGGAGTGAAATGAAGTGAGTGGAGTGAAAATGGAAAGGAAATGAAGTGAGATGAAGTGAGTGGAGTGAGATGGAAATGAGAAAGAAAGAAAGATTTTTTTTTTTTGAAAATATAGAGTGTCAGGTGTCCCTTATTTTCACTCTACATTTTATGTATAAGACTGCCAATCAGAGATTAGTTTTCAGGCTTAAACAAATTTATTTTTTTTCTCTTTTTTTTTTTTTTAACAGAAAGGAACAAAGGCTAGGTTGGTGGGAAGAAGAATCTTCTTCACCACCTTATGCAGAATTTTCTTGAAACATTTTGACAAATTTCTCTTTTTGAGAGTGGTTGATAATTTAATCTATGTCATTCACAATAGAGGAGTTTAATTCATCAATGGTCTTGTTTCTTACCACTCCATTGTTAAAAACTTTGTCGATCTCATATGGCCCAAGCCAATGAGTCTGAAATTTTCCTTTGAAGTATTTAAACTTGGAATCAAATAGTAGTGCCCAATCTCCCTCTTGAAACTTTTTCTCTTTGATATATCTGTCATGCCACTTAGCTCTTTGATGTGGAACTAGATTAGTTCTTAGAATTGCTTCTTGTCTAATCTCATCTAGTCCATTCAACTGCTCCATTCTGTGTTTTTGGGCTTCTGGTAGGTCCATCCCCCACTGAACTACCATCTTGAAAGTTTTAACTTGAAATTCAATGGGGAGCAGGACTTCTTTCCCATAAACAAGTTCATAAGGTGAATGTCCTGTTGTATTCCTCCATGTAGTTCTGTAGGCCCATAAGGCTTCAGGAAGCCTTTCAGCCCAACTCTTCTATGTAGATGAACAGTCTTGGTGATGATACTTTCAATGACTTTGTTTGTAGACTCTACTTGGCCATTTGCTTGCGGATGGTAAGGAGTAGATTTCTTGTGCTTGATCTTGTATTCTTCCATCAGCTTCTCCATCATGTTGGATGTAAATTGACTTCCCTGATCTGTCACAATTTCTCTTGGGACACCAAAGCGAGTAAAATATCCTCATGAAGAAAGTTTAACAACTAATTTTCAGTGCAGAAAGTAATGCTTTGGCTTCTACCCATTTAGTGACATAATCAATGCATACCAATATATACTTCTTTTGCTTAGATGGTGGATTAATAGGTCCAATGAAATCTAAAGCCCATTTTTCAAAGGGTTCAATGAATACCTGAGGTTGTAATGGAATTTCATTTGAAAGAGTCAGTTTCCCTACTCTTTGGCAGCTGTCACACCTTTTGACATATTCTTTTGTGTCCTTGAAAAGGGAAGGCCAATAATATCCTAAAGAAAGGATATTATAGGCCGTCCTTTTGTCAGCAAAGTGTCCACCGCATGGCACATCATGACATGCCTTGAGGTTGTCAGGCATTTCATCTTCCCAAACACATCTTCTGATCACACAATCTGGCCCTGTTTTAAACAATTCATTAGAAATCCATGAATATTTTGAACTCTCCTGGACAATTTTTCTTTTTTCACCAGGAAATAGATGTGGAGGCAGTTTCCTTGTAACCAAATAGTTAGCAATATCTGCATACCAAGGAGTCTTAGTAGTTACTGCAAACAAATATTCATCTGGAAACTTATCCTCTACAGGAGAATCTTCTTTAGTATTTTGGATCCTAGACAAGAAATCAGCTACTGTATTTTGTTTTCTTGGTCTATCCAACACAATAATATTGAATTCTTGTAAAAGTAAGAGCCATCTTGTAACTCTGCCATTAGTAACATGTTTGTTCATTAGATATCTAATTGCAGAATGATCAGTATGGACAAAATTTTCATAGCCTGTTATATAATGTCTAAATTTATTGATTGCATGAACAACAGCTAGAAACTCTTTTTCAGTCACAGTATAGTTCAACTCAGTGGGAGTCAAATTTTTACTGGTACAGTAAATGGCATAAGGAACTAAATCCTTTTGACCCAACACAGCTCCTAGAGCTGTATCTGAAGCATCTGTAGAAATATGGAAAGGAAGTTTCCAATTTGGCCCTCTCAAAATGGGTGCTTCAGATATTCTTGTTTTCAAAGTTTCAAACGCTGATTGACAATCAGGATCCCATTTGAATTCATAGTCTTTTGTAAGCAGTTTGAAGAGTGGAGATGCTGTTTTGGTGAATTTTTCTATAAATATTCTATAATACCCAGTAAATCCCAGAAAACTTCTAGCATCTTTTTGACAAGTTGGAATAGGCAACTTGGAGATGACTTCAACTTTTGATTTATCAACTTTAATTCCATCCCCTG